>CAUYPK010058957.1:0-28672 GCA_963574355.1 Loris lydekkerianus | reverse complement strand
CCAATGTACTCAGCCCTTCTATGAAGCTAAACTATAGCTTTCACATGAAGGCTATAACCCAACTATACCACAAGACTATGGGGAAAGGACCAAGGAAGGAGAAGGGAGGGGGAAGGCTTGGGTGGAGGGAGGGTAATGGGTCGGGCCACATCTATGGTGCATATTTTTATCTATAATAAAAAAATAAATAAATAAAATAAATAAAAAATAAAAATAAAAAGAATTTGACATCAAAAAAAAAGAAAAAAGGTGAGTTGTTACTCATCATTTGTTTTTGGTATATATTGAGTATTACAATTTTAATACCATTTTTTCTTTTCGTAAAATGTGTATACATCTTTAGGTACCCTCTGCATATAAAGAATTCTTAACCACTTCATGATAAAAAGACAGCCCAGTTAATAAAAAGTGATCCAATTAAAAAACAGGCAACGTATCTGACTAGACATTTCTCCAAGGAAGATACACAAATGGAAGATATACAGATATGCACTAAAAGATACCTGGCTTCATGAGCTACCAGGGAGATGCCCATCAAAACCCTGATGAGATAACGCTTCACCTCCACTAGGGTGTCTAGATCAAAAAGTCAGATAATAAGAAGTGTGGGCAGAGAAACTGGAACCCCCCACACGCTGCTGGTGAGAATGTAAATTGGTTTTGCCACTTTGAAAAACAGTCTGGGTCAGGTGGTTCCTCAAAATTAAACAGACCACAGGACCCAGCAATTTCACTCCTACATGTACAAACAGACTGAAAAGAATGGACAAAATATTTCTCCATGCAATCTGGGCACAAATCTTGATGCTATCATTTTTCATAATATCAAAAAGGTAAAAAGAATCTAAGTATCTACCAAATCCCAGAAATGGATAAACAAGGTGTGTCATATCTATACATTGGAATATCATTTGGCTGTAAAAAGGAATGAAGAACTGATATATACTACGACTTGGATGAAGATTAAAAACATTATGCCAGATGAAAGACGTCACTCTCCGAGTCCACATATTATGCGATTTCATTCAGGAAGTCCACACTAGTTTACAGAGACAGGAAGTGGATTAATGCCTGCAGAGGGCGAGGGTGGGAGTCGGAACAGGGATACAGTGGGGTGGCAGCTAAAGGGCACAGGGTTTATTTGGGGGTGATGAGAATGCTTAAAGTTAATGGTGGCACCTATCTGTGAATATACTAAAAACCACTGAATTGCACATTTTCAGTGGGTGAATTACACAGTATGTACAATAAAGTTATATCACAATAAAGCTGCCTTAAATTTTTTTAAAAATAGCAACTCTAAAGTAGAGAAATCTGGCAGGCACCATCTTAATCAAGGGACCAGTTAACATCAACCAGCACCGGGCAAGCAGGTGCCAGGAGCCTCCTGATACAGTGCACTGAGAAGGACAGGACGTCACCTCCACGGCATTGTGGACAACACTGTGTAACCTAACCTAACCGCAAGGAAACAGACAAACCAGAACTGAGGGACATTCTACAAAATACCGGGTCTGTACTCATCTAAAAACATCAAGAAAGAAAAAGAAAGACTGCAGAACTTCCAGATTAAGGGATGAAAGAGAAATGACTATTAATGTAACCTGCGACCCTGGATTGGATCTTGGCCCCAAACCCCAAGCCCCATGTTCTTCTTTTATGATAAAGAATGCTGGTGGGATAATTGTTGAAATTTCTATAAGGGATGAGGATTAAATAATAACAGTATTGCATCCGTGTTAATTTCTTGACTTTAATATTTGTCCTGTGGTTCTGTATAAGAATATCCTTGGCATTAAGAAACACAGGGAAGTGTTCAGAGGCAAGGAGCATCATGTCTTTAACGTATTCTCAGATGTCTCTAAAGAAAGCGAAAATGTTCCTCTGTGCACTCTCCATACACACACATGCAGAGAGAAACAGAGAGAACAGCTAAGCTTATATATTACAGTAAAACGTGACTATGAAATCTGGTACGTTATACACAAATGATACTGTACTATTTTTGAAACTTTTCAACTCTCTGAAATTGTATTGAATAAAAAAATTTTAGTTTTAAATACACGTTTGCAGTAGAATGTTATTTATATTAACATAAAGTTTAAAGCATAGGAAAGAAAATTATTCACATATATATACACATGGCCAAGGTATAGGGACATCTGTGATAGCGGTTATCTCAGGGAGGGATGGAGCCATGGACAATAGCTCAGTTTTATTTCTCAAGCTGGTGGTGGGTATGAGGCTATCCATTTTATTATTATTCATACTTTCAAATATCTAAAATAATACATAACATTTTACATTTAAAAAAAGCCATTCCTGTCCCCTACCCATCCACCATCCTCCTTTCCTCCCACACTGCAGGATGACACAGAACAGCGAGCTGCCTTGTCCTCGGATGTATCCCAGCAGCACTGAGAGCATGTCACTGCACACAGGGACAATTCCCGGGAGAAGGGGCCAAGGAGAGAAGTCCTGTGGCTGAGAGCACTGGGCACAAGGGCTGCCCTTGGTGGGATGAAAGGGGCCTTCCAGGCAGCAGCTGGTGCTCTGGGGAAGGTAGGGGGCAGATGGCTTTTGGCCTCAGGCAGGAACTGGACGGGGGCACAGTGGGGGTCCTGGTACTATCTAGGGGCACTAGGCATTCCTGGGGCTGCAGAGCCAGCAGACATCTCGTCCGAGAAACAGGGCTGACACCACCGCCATGCATGGACTGTGAGTAGGAAAAGAAGTGGCCTCTGCCTGACTCACACAGCTGGCTCTGACTTGGGTCAGTTGCCAGCTGACTGCCACTTGCTTCTGGGAGGGCTGGGGACGCCCGGCAGACAGAGCAGGGAGTGCTGTGCTGGACCCCCAGGCTGGGGCAGGTGTGAAGAGCAGCCTGGCACTGCCCTGGAGCAACACGATGTGGTGGGGGCATCAGCGCAGGAGGTGGCCGCTGTCCCTCAGAGGAGGGGAGAGAGTGCCTGAGCCATGATCATTACCTCTCAGACTCAGGAGAGAAGGGGGAAACAGACAAACCCCTCCACCCTCCTGTGAGTGGGTGGAGGAGGAAGAAACAAAATAAACACGTAAATGCACAGTGTGTGGCTGGCGTGAGTGCTCTGGAGGGAAGAAAGAGGCCAGGGAGGGGGGCGGTGAATTCTAGATGCCGGTTTAGCAGCGTGGTGGGGACGCCTGGCCAGAAAAGGGACTTTGAGCAAAGACAAAGGAATGGGGGCATCTATAGTGTGGGAAGATGTTCCCCAGCAGAGGCAACAGCACGGAGAGGTCCCCCAGGGAGAAGACTGGGACTTGCCTCTTGGAGGGTCCCGGAGAAGCCAGCATGGCCCATGAGTAATAGGGTCACCCTCTGGAAACCAGACCAGAGAGGTGTTGGGGTCTACTCAGTGATGCGAGGAGCAACCAGGGCCTCTGAACAAAAAGGACATGAAAAGGACAATTTCTGAAGCTTTCTTGGACATTTGCTGCAGCCGAGGCACAAGGAGGACATGGGTCAGCACGCACCTCTGTGCATCTCATCTACTGCCCCACTAAGCTTCCAGAAGAGTCAGGTTAGGACCAGAGAGAGCCAGGCGGGGTGCCCTAGGTGCAAACTGTAAGGAGGCTTCCTCTCAGGGTCAGCTCCGCTGAGCACGCTGAGCTGGAGCTGGGTGGGGGAAGTTCATGCACTTGAACTATTCTCCCCTGTATGCAAGAGAAAAGCAAGTGCAGAAACTGGATTTCTGGTTGGGGGCACCCCAATATCCGAGAACTCACTGAGATGACAGGCCTGGGCCTCCTGCTGACTAGAATGCTTTCAGTGTCCAGAAAAGGGGCACATTTTGGATTTGAAGACCACCCTACAAACCTCCAGCTAAGTGACCTTGGGCAAGACGTCCAACCTCTCAGAGTCTGTCTTCTCAGTCATTCAAATGGAGTGAAAAATGTCCTGGAATAATAGGACACACAAGTGGCCAACCAGGGCCCCCAGAGGGGTCCATGCCACCAGTGTCCGTTCCCTCCTCTCTGCTCATCTCGCCCAAGAACATCCCCCGTTCCAGTTCCTCCAGAGGCCAGTCATCTCTCACGGCCGGGGGAGCTGTGAGCCCTGGCTCCCGGGGGCACGAGGCTGCGTGCTGGCATGAAGAGTGTCCGTGTCTAGCCGAGCAGACATTTCTGAACCCTGCTCATGCAGCTGAGGGAGCATCTCCGCATCTTCAGAAACTCCATGAACTTCCTGCAGCCCGTTCTGAACACAGGTAGGCCCAGTCCTCCCAGCCATGTCCAGCCCATACTCGGGACCCATCCTGCCTCCTCCCTGAGGCTGTCTCAGAGCCTCATGGCCTCCATGCCCCTCCGTCCCCTCACTTGGCCTGCATTCACATCTGGTGTCAGCATTCCCAGAGGCAGTCACAGCTCAGTCTTCCTGTGAAATTTACATTTCTGGAGCTCAAGAACCACAGATACCTTCTCATTTTTCTGGTGTCCAAGGCACAGGGCATTATGCCAGACAACCCAGATGTGTGTCGTAGGTACGTGTGAAATTGTGACCAAAAAATACATATCCATTTAAAATACTTAATTAGAAAAACGACTAAAATTAGATAACGAAACTTCCACCTCGTGTACCAAATTTGCACTTTTTCTAGAAATGTCTTTTTGTTACGGACTTTGCAAGGAACCACGCAATTAATGCCTTCTCAATACAATTTAGGACCGAAGCTGGAATATTAAAATTGCCATTCAGTGGAATGTGCACAAAATGCCAAATGTCTTCTAGTGAATAATTCCTGGGTATAACGATACGCTATAGACTTAAATCTTACTCCTAGACACGAAAAAAGACAGTTAAATCAACTTTGTCCGTTTAAATATCATTTTAAGATATCTAGAACCCATCTCTTTATTGCTCAACAACCCTTAGCAATTTCTTTTGCCTTCATTTATTTCTGGTTCCCAAGGGAATCCTGCCTGATTTATTGGAAATTAGTTCTTACAGCTAGTAAATGCTTTAAACTGTTTTCGTATAAATCACTCCAAAATCTGCTCGCGCACGGAAGACCATTTAGAGTGATTTCCTCCAGCAACGCCGAGCCCACCGCACCTGCTCTCGCGAGAACAGGCACATTCAGGCACCAGTCAGGAGCTCCACGGGAACAGGCAGATCAGTCTCTAATCACCCCCTGATCCTTTAGTCTGTGTCGATGGCCAGCTGTCTAGAAGTGAGTCAGCAAGCCAGCTCCCAAATGGGATGAGCTGTCTCTGGAGCAGTGAAGTGCGTGACCGAATGTGAGCATGCCACGTCTGAGGGAAGGACATTCCTTTCCCAGTCAGGATTGCCTGCTTGCATGCACCTGCCTGGGTCAGGCTAGGTCAGGCCACGGTGCAATGGCAAGAGAGTGTTAATCCTCACTCAGGCCACACGCTTCCACATGGCGTGAGTGGAGGAAGAATGTGGCAGATGATACTCAGATGCTGACGATCTGTGCCTAGAAGTGGTACGTGTCATTTCCACTCTCGCTTCACGAGTCAGGACACGTGACATGGTCACGCCAGACATCAAAAGGCGTGAAGAAGTGGAAGCCCCCCCTAGGCCTGGAAGGTGACAGCACAAAGGCCAACTAGCCTCCCGACCCTTCTCTGGTGCAGGCCGGACGATAGCAAACCTCGACCACGGCCCGGCTGGGTTAGTTGGCTGGTTTGTGCATTTAGGTGTGTGTTTGTTTTCACCGTAACACCAGAAACCTTCTAAGTAGCCATCAGGCATCTTCCTACTCTGAAAAGTGTGACAGTTTGCCACATTCAGCCCATGAGATGCCCGCTGTACTCTTCATAGAAATCAATCTCAAAAACAAATGGTTGTTATCTCGACAACTACCAGGAATAGAAAGAGAGCTCTTCAAATTGACAAAGCAGAAGGAGGGAGGGGTCTCGAGAGGCTTGAGTGGAAAATAAAAATCACAGAATTCTAAGCCTCCTAGCAGAAGAGAGAAGCAAGCAGCTTGAGTCTCTGAGCCTCAAGCTGCTTCCTGAGCACAGGGAAGGCAGGGTCGGCCTGGGGCTATGTAGCCCTCCCGCTTCCCTGGCAAGTGAAATAACCCTGTTCTCTTCCTTGTCCTCTCCTTTCTGCTTTCCACAAACAAAGTGCTACTTTCGGGAGAAATCCTGCAAGCATTGCTATAAACCAGCAGGATGCAATGCTCGCCACAATAACAAATGTATGGGAAAGACCATCTGTAGAAATCATTTTTAAGTGAGGTATCTTTCAAAGGCAGAAATGATCTATATGCTGAAAGACAGTGCTCATATATCTTTTGGAGAAATGATAGGACCTTATTCAATGATTTAAAGAACAGCACCATAAAAAAATAATTTCACATATAAATATTTAAATGTAGTTTATTATATCCAATACCTGTCCAAATATATCCTCCATATAGATCTTTTCCAACTGCACTCAAAGCTCTGGACCCTAAGAATGCTAGGAAGTATTTTTAAAAAAACAAAAAGAGCAATTAGAAAACTTTGCCATGTTTTTGGAAGACAGAATTGTCTTCAAAACCAACTTAGCAAAAAAGTAGCTATATTTTGATCAGATATGGAGGAGTAAAGGGGATTGTGAAGGGAAGGAATTTAGTAAAAGTATTTTCCATTTGTTCTCAGGTCACGCTCTTAAAGACCACACTTCGTGAGCTCAAAATGCTTCCTATTATTAGGTACGATTCTGTTTTTAATGGGTATCCCTTAAATTGAGGTCACTCACACGCATATGTGTGTATATATATATATATATATATATATATATACATAAAATGCTTCTGTTCATGTGTGTCTGTCTTCCTATCAGTGAGATGAGGTGCTAGACATCAGGGACACTGAGTAAAATCGGGGATACCATTATTCTGCTGTCATTTTGGCCTCAGAGAGTGTGGGAGACATTTATGGAAACCTCAAAGCTTCAGGCCACCAGTCTCATCCGTAAAATCTACCCAGACACCTGAAGAAGCAAGCACCCAGGGAAGATAATTTTCTAAACCTCATATTCTCTTTCCATCAGGTTCTATGAAATTCTGGGTGTCTGAGGTGTGTGTGCTCCAACAAGGGGGGGTCACCTTCAGGAAAGCCACCACCTGGGCTCTCCACGGTTGGAGCTAGATACTTGAGTCCCTCACACAACCTAGTGTGTGTGGCCTGAGCTTCCATGCCCCTGTCCTGGAGGGGAGCACACAGGTGGGACGATTCTGTGTCCCCAGGGTCCATTTCCTTCAACCCCCTGCCGCTGTCCCTTCTCCTACAACCCCGTGCCCTCCCCATCAGCTAGAGCTCAGGCGATCTTACCCACTGTCATCAGAAATATCAACAGTTTTGAGAAACATATAATTGGACTGCAGTCACCTCCTGAGTACTATAAATTTCACAAGGCATCTGGCTTTCATGGGAGATCTGGGACTTGAAAAATGACACTGCAGAGAAAATGACTATTTTTAAAGGTCCAGCAGAAGACATTGGTCTTTTCAAAGAGTTTTGGCCCCTGTGGAGGTCAGTGCCCCAGTATGGAGCCCCTGCCCCGTGCCCAGCAGGACACATGCTCTCTGCGTGATGAAACCCAGGAGCCACTCAGCATGATTTCCAACTTCAGCTCAATGCTGGCCAGAGTTCTCCTCCCTCCAGGGATTCTGCACCCGCTCCTCACTCCTGGGGTCAGATCCTAGCCCTGCCATCAACTCCGGGGTGACTTCTGGTGAATCGTGTAACCCTACTAAGACCGGCTTCTTCATCTGTAAAATGAAAGTCATCTGTCTCATTTTGTGGAGCTGTGAGGAGACCACAATGCCCAGCATGGCGCTGGCAGGCAGTGGCCCTCAGCACCAGGTCCTGCCCATCATCCTCACTGCTCCAGCAGGTGTCACAGAGCTCAGCTGCAGGCAGAGGCCACGAGCACAGACAGTTCCAGGTAAGTTGCCTCCAGCCCCAGGGTCCAGATCCTCAAGGATGCCCAGATTTGAGATCCCGTCTGGGCTATCTGGCTTCAGCCCCAGCAGAAGAGCCAAAGAGCCAGAGTGTAGTAGCCGAGGAGACAAATGCTTACTGACACATCATGATCTAAATAATGTGCCTCGGGTTGTTCTAAAAGCTCCTAACAAAAGATGACGCTATTCCCCGGCCAGCACTTGCACTCTAACAAGCCGTAGGAAGAGGACGTGGTGGACGTCAGCCCATTTCACAGACAGGATGTAGAGTCACAGAGATAAGAACACCTGCCCAGGGACACAGCGAGTTCCAGGCTCCTCAGAAAGTGAGTCCAGCGCCCTCGATGCCCAGCTGTTCTATGCTGCCCTTCTCAGTGCGGGAAGAGAACGTTCTTGGAGACATAGCGCAGGGCCTAATAATGTCTCCCCGGGAAGCTTATTCCTGGGGGTGGCAAACAGCAGTGCAGAGACTGCCGATGACAAAGTGCTCCCCCGCCATCCTTTGCATTTGTTGTCACCGCTCTGTCCCCATTCCTCATGCCTTGCAGCTGTACCAGATGTGGAGAAAATTACATGTTCCCTGAAACTTAATGACCAAATTTAAAGCAATTTTGAACTAATCAGGGTTCTGTTAAGTTGATTTTATTAATTTAACAGTTTTAAGAGTTTAACAAAATGATGCACTTAGAAATCTTTGTTGTGGAATCTGCTCATTTAGGTCCAGAAACCGTGGCGCCAGCCAAGAGATTCCCACTTCAAAGAAAAGGGTGCTCTGCACAGTAACTTAGTAACACTTCTCAAAAATGCACAACTGTTGACAGCCTAGTGCATGGGGGGACACCATACCACCACTTAGGCTGTTAGGGACGATTTATACGTGGTGCTTACGCACAGGTAAATTAATAAGCAACTTATACTCAGAGTTAGAGAATTCGGCAGTAACTTTAGAATGATCTGTGGTCTCTATGCACACCTGGGATTCAGAACAAAGCCAGGAGGTGCCTACTCAGCTATTCTTTCTATTCAGGATAGAAATTCAGAACCACTCGTTTCTGACAGAGCCCACTGACAGGTCTCGGCACTCCTCCCCCCTCCAAGGACTCTTATAAACAAAGCTGTGTTCAAATTAAGGCAAACAAACAATCAAAATGCCAGATCCTAAAAGTCCTGGAGTCTTCCAGTCACAGTCTGCAGGATCTCATTATTTTAAAAAATAAACTGGGAGTTAAAATCCATATTCTAAAAGATTACTGGTGTTCCTGGCTTGAAAAAGAAGCCTTACCATCAAAGAACTAAATAGATACTTCTCACTCACTGTGTGCATTTAGGGGAGTGACCTCACCTCTCTGAGCTTATTTCCCTCACAGTTCAGTTTGCTAGGGTGAATGAGTTAAAGTGCTTAGACCAGAGCCTGCCTCCCGGTTACCATCTGAATAGTATTACGTGCACCTAAAATGTATGTGGTGCCGAGACTGGGGGTGGGAGGGCGGTGATGCTTTATGACTTACACAGTGGGCTTAATGTATTCGTTGCCTTACTTTCTATTTGTCTAAATTACAAAATGTAATACATTTCTTATTTTTTAAAAAATGCCCAATTGGAAATATAACAGGCAAAAATTGAAATTCTACTCCCCTACTGGCCCCAAGTAGTGTCTTTCTCAGAAGTAATCATAGTCAACAGCTTCCTGTGTATTTTTCCAGAGCTTTCTGTATTTGTTTAAAAACGTATACACAGGAGCAGTCCCCAAATTGTTGCAGCTGCGCTCTGCGATCGACAATGTTAATGTGCTCTCTTAACATTTTTGCTACAGAAGACACATGTTGCATAAAGTAAAAAAAAAAAAAAAAAAGTACAGACAGCATATATTTATATTACATGTTATGTTCAAGATTAGTTTAGGGTGGCGCCTATGGCTCAGTGAGTAGGGCTCCGGCCCCATAAACCAAGGGTGGTGGGTTCAAACCCAGCCCCGGCCAAACTGCAACAACAACAAAAAAGAATAGTTTACATGACATTAGTGCATCTGTACATATCAATACATTACCTGTAAAACATGCACACATGTCTTTCACACACACATGAAGTTTTTAATCTGTATTCTTTGGCTGGCTTCTCTCCCTTCACATGTCATGGACCTCATGCCGTGGCCTCACACACAGATGTCACTTCCTCTTCATTGCTGTGTGGCATTTCCTGATGCCCATGTGTACAATATTTAGCCTTTCCCTTGCTGACAGACATTCAGGCTGCCCCCCGCATTTCCCAGTTTAAATCCAAACAGAAAGGACTTTGTGTACAACTTTGTGCAACAATCAGGTAAGGCTGAAGTCAAGGGGAAGACAGGAGTCACGACGGATAACGGACGCCTGTTTTGCTTATTGCCTGGTAATAAAAAATATGAAGCTTAAAATGTAATGGTTCCACTTCACACGCCCTAGGACGGCCATTATTAAAAAAAAAGGAGGGAGGGGGTGAGGGTCATCTTTGGGGGCTGGGACACAAATATAAAAGGGTCCTTATCTAACAAAAGCAATCGGTGTAACCTGGTTCTGTGTAGCCTCAATGCATCCCCAACAATAAAAAAAAAAAAATGAGTGAAAGTCAGGGGGTAATGGAGAAATGCAGAAACACTGTGTTTCATGCAAAATATACGTCCGTTAAATTTATGGATGAATTCTCCACAAAATAAACATTCTACCCCTGTTACTGAAAACCCATTTTTGTCAGAATCCGGTTTTTGCCATAACTATGCCCAGCTTCGCTAAAAGTTATTAAGGAGTTATCATTTCTGTGTCTAAAATAAATAAATTCAATATTTCATTTGAAAATAAAAAATAATAACAAGTGTTGGCCAGGACGTGGAGAAACTGTAATCCTTGTGCAATGCTGGTGTGGAAAGCAGTACGGCCATTCCTCCTTATTCTCTAGAATTTTCTGTATGTTAAAAAGATATAATTTTTAAAGTACATTTTTTAACTGGAAATCGCCATGAAACTTTATTCAGGAAGTCTAGAATTTCTAGATTCCCAGCTGTTTAGATTTTATTATCTGGTTCTAAAAAATTTAATAGGGAGACAAATATAGGATTGACGACTAAGTAAAGACGTTAAAAAAAACTGCCATCTGCTTTCAATATAATTTCATAAAAGAAAATGTATTTTATGTTAGAAAATGAGCTTGGACATAAAAGATAGTATTTCCCAAGAAAGAGCAGTTGGCAGTCTTTCCCAATGCATATGCAGACACCACACTGTCCCCAGTAGACCAGTGAAAACACCACAGGCTGGCACAGGTCAGGGCTCCCGAATCTGGGACCGCCCCCACCACCTGCAAAGCCACAGTCATTTTTAATCTCAGCTCACATGCCCCAGCATCCCTCCTGCCCTGGACCCTGGCTGTCCTCCCACACTGTTGGGACGGTGACCGGCACAGCTTCACTCCAGTCCTTCACTCCCTCATCACAGGGGAGCACACCCAGTCCTTCCCCTAGACTGAGTACGTACTGACTGCCCAGGGAGGCTGCATCACCCTCTTCCAGGAAGACTCTGAACCTCTCCAGGGAGATTCCAGATCACACCCCACTCGGAATTATACCCACTAGAAGATTCTTGAATTTCACCCCACTGGGAAACACGTCCCTGCTGAGCATGCCTCACTCCCCCTAAACTATAACGTTCATTTCCTGAGGAGCTGGCTTATTGCAAGAAATAGGGCTGGTGTATCATTTGCAATAAATGATTTTAATGAGTAAATAAATAATGAAAGAATGAAGCTCATCCTAAAGAGGTCTATCAAGAACACCCCCAACCCCCCAGAAGGAAGCTAAAATGGGAGCTACCAGCTTGCAGTCCCAGCAAGAGGGTGTCAGAGCTGGTGAGAACCCAGGTCACCTGATTCTCAGCTCAGGGCTCCGGCCACAAATGAGGCTGCCATCCATAATCTCCCTGCAAGAAAGGGATGTCTCCCACAGGTCAGCTTGGAGCCAGCATCGTCTGCGCCCTCAAGCCGTCACGGGGGTGACGCTCCCTCGATAATTCTCGTGTCCAAATCCCAGCATGGCACTGACGTGGATCATCTAATTTAATCACTAACACCGCTAAGAAGGACATTATATCAGCTGCCTTTTACTAGATTTTTACTTTAAAACGCTTTAAGACGTAGAAAACTTGCAAATATAGTATAAAGAATTCTGGTGTATCTTTCAAATGCCCCAGATGGTAACATATACCTCATTCGCTTTCTCTCTCTCTCTCTCTCTCTCTCCCGACACTCACACACAAATACACACCCACATACACATCATTTCTGAACTGTTTGAGAGTAAGAGGAAGCCACATAAACCCCTTTACCTATTCATCATGTATTTCCTAAAAATCAGAACATGAACACTGACATAAAACTATCAGCAAATCTATAGGCCTTCAAATTTCACCAATTGTCCTATTATGTCCTTTGTAGCAAAAGAGAAGAACATCAACTTGTCGGGTCCAGGACCCAGCCCAGCATCACTCCAACGTCCAGTTTTAGTGTCTGTCTAGTTTTCTTTAATCTGGAACAATTCCTCTGGGTATATTTTTTTCTTTCGTGCCCTTGATATTTTTCTTAGAGTACAGGCCAATTATTTTGTAGACGTCCTTCAATTTGGATTTGTCTGAAGTTTCCTCACAATTAGGCTCAGGCTGTGCATCTGGGGCAGGACCACCCAGAAACGGTGCTGCATGCTCAGCGCTTCTCACCGCAGCCTCAGGGTAACTCCGCGTCCGGGTATTAACGATGTTAACAGATCACTTGATTTGGGTAGTGTAGACCATACTCCTTCATTGTAAAATTGAGCTTTCCCTTTGAAACTAAGAACTTTGTGGGGAGATATGTTGACATCATGTGAATTCCTTCAATAGTGTCAATCTGCTATAATGAAACTCTTTCGCTTCTTCCCTTTCCCCACTTATTTATATTAATTTTGATGCTCATTTGTCCCAGATCTGACCAGTAGAAGGCTGCCCCTTCTGTCTCTCGCCACGCCTCCTTAATTCTTAAAGCACTCTCTTACTTTCTGGTCCAAATTATTCCAGGTTCATTTGTACTTGCTCTGCCCTATCCCTAGAGTTAATCATATTTCCAAAGATTCCTGGTACCTTTTAGTGGAAAAGTTATTTGGGAAACAAGCTCTGGCTGGTAGGTTTGCTGATGTCAGTGCTTCCAGGGTCTCTCAGTAGACAGAGCTACATCAATACCTGTGTTTATATTTCTAGAACACTCCCTCTGTGTGTGGGGAGTGTGTGTCCATACTGATACCTCACTTTCCAATCCGGCACCACCCACATAGTGCTGGCCTTCCGCCTTCCCATAAGGGTGACTCCCTTCACTGATTTGGAGACAAGAGGCTTACGCTTGTATACTTCTTCAATCTTGACTATAAAGAATAATCTTTGCTAATCTGCACCCCGAGAAAAACAAACCTAAGTAGAGCAGCCCCACCATTATCTTAAAGTTGTTTGTTGTTAGTATCCTAAGAGTGCACGGTCAAAACACTGAGTCCAAAAGTGACTTGGGGGGGCTGCCCCAAGTTTATTTTCCCCTTAAATACAGCTGCATTTGTTTGCTTCTGTTTTTCTTCCACATTGGGCTTTTTCTCTAGCCCCTGATGCTTTTTTTTTTTTTTTTGAGTTGTGAAATATCAACAGGATTGTTAATGTCCAAAGTACACCAACAGGTACACTCAGGGAAGTCTTACTCTCCACCCTGCCCCAGACCACCACCACTGGTTAATCAATCTCACGTGATTCTAATTGATCCTTCCTCTATTTCTTTTTTACCAAAATAAACAGATCTGTGCCTATTTTCCTCTTTTACTCCATTATACAAATTGTTTAAGTGCAATTTTCATACAATAAAGTTCACTATCAGAGTATAGTCTGATGAGTTTTCATAAAAGCATACAGGATGAGCTAACACCCCAAAAAGTTCCCTCACGCTCATCTGCATTCAGTCCCACCCCAATCCCCCACAAAGACACTCTTCCGCACATCACCTTTGCCACTTCCTGTACATCCTGACACTCGCCCCAGGTCAGCCCCCCGAGACCCTCCTCTTGCTTATTTCCGGGCGCTGTTAACAGTTATCTAAGCCCTCCAATGTGTTTGGGTATTTAGGTCGTCCCAATATTTTTCAATGACAAATAATTCTGCCATGAATTACCTTTTGCGTGGGTGTCTTCACACTTTGGCTATATCTTCAGAGTTAACTCCTGGAAGTGAGATTTCTGGTCAAAACATAAGTGTATAGGCAGCTGTGATAAATATTGCCAAATTTCTCTTCCAATGGGTGGTACTCATTTGCATTCCCACCACCAATGCACAAGATCGCCTGCCTCCTCACAACCTAGCTTTTTTATTTTTGCCAACCCAATAGGTGAAAAATGGTTTCACTCTGAGTAAAAATGAATCTATTTTCATAGGTTTAAAGGCCATTTGTATATCATTGATTTGAATTATCCTTCCTATTTCCACCCATCTTTTTCTAGTAAGGTCTCCCTTCCTTAGTAGTAACAGTTCTTCATGTGTCGGGGATATTAACCCTTTACATCTGCTATGTGTTTCAAATACTTTTTTCCCACAAAGTTATTTGCATTTTGACTATGTTTATGGTGGAGTGTTTTGGTTTTTTTTTTTTTTTCCCATGTCAATGAGGTTTAGTTTTATTAATAAAACTCACCAATCTTGAGTTTCACTACACATGGATTTTTGACTCCAGGTTAGAAAATCTTTCCCTACAGCTATGTTATAGAAAAATTCACCCATGTTTTCTTCTAGTACTTAGAGGATTTCATTTTTTTATTTTTAGATCTCAGATCCATTTGGAGTTTATTCATATGCATGCTCTAAGATATGCATTAATTTTATCTTCTTCTCATGAGCTTCCTGATTGCTCCAGGGCCCCAGGGATTTGAGATGCCACTTTGTCCTAAGCTAAGTTTCAATGTGTACTTGGTTCTACTGGAGGACTTAATCTCTACTATTTTGACTATTCGTGCACCAATAACATACTATTTTAAATATAGAGAATTTGAAGTTCATGTTAGTGCCTGGCAGAACTATATACCCCTTAGTAGCTTTCAATTTTTAGGGTTATCATTACTATTGCATTTTTTTTTTTAATGAACTTAAGTGAAAATGATCTATCTCCATAAAAAAATCTTATTGGTATTTCCACTAGGATCGTGTTGAAGTCATCAATTAACTTGGGACAAACTGTCTATTTTGTGATGTTAAGTTAACCCATGCAAGACCAAAAGATGTCTTTTTTTGTTCAAGACTACTTTTATGTCTTCAGAGGTGTTTCAAGTCTTCCTTAGATGGGCTTTGCTCACATCTTGCTAAGTTTATTCCTAAGGATTTTACCTTCCTTCATGCTATTATGTCCTCTAATTGGTTCTTATTTGTGTATAAGAAAGCTATTGAGTCTTATATGTTAATTTTTTATCCTGCTACCTTAATGAGTTCTTTTATTGCTTAATTTACTTTCCTTATTTGATTTCCTAGGGTTTTCCCAGTATACTACATATCATGTGCAAATTGAGATCATTTTTATTTTTCTCTTCTAGTACTCATGCTACTAATTGATTTCTCTTATCTAATTGCCAATACCTCCACCACAGTTGTGGGATAGTAGTGGGAATAATGACTATGCTTGCCTTGATCCTGATCTTAGTCAAATAAGATCCTGACTTTAGGGCTCAGGCCTATAAAATATTTTATCATATTAAAAAGTATTCATGGTGGCGATGCCTGTGGCTCAGTGAGGAGAGTGCTGGCCCCATATACCAAGGGTGGCAGGTTCAAACCTGGCCCTGGCCAAACTGCAACAAAAAAAAAAAGTAGCCAGGCGTTGTGGTGAGCACCTGTAGTCCCAGCTACTTGGCAGGCTGAGGCAAGAGAATCACCTAAGCCCAAGAGCTGGAGGTTGCTATGAGCTGTGACGCCACAGCACTCTACCAAGGGTGACAAAGTGAGACTCTGTCTCTATTAAAAAAAAAAAAAAAAGTATTCGTCTGTTCTTATTTTCTTAACTGATGAGTCAGGCACAGGTACTGAATTCTTTTAAAGGCTTTTTAGCACCCATGGAGAAAAAAGTGATTTTTTTTTTTCCTTAACTCTAACAATACAGTATATTATATTAATGGATTTCCTTGTGTTGAACCAACCTTGCATTCTAGGAGGGGGAGGAAAACACCATTTGGTTATGGTGTATTAACTTCTTAATGTGGTATTGGATTTGGTTTATGAATAATTTGTTTAGTACTTTTACTTCATTATTTAAAAGTGGTATCATTCTGTAATTTCATTTTTTTAACTTGCTTTTTCAGATTCAGGTTTCAATGCAATATTTATTTTCAAAAAGGAATTAAAATGTATTCCCTTATTTTCAATACCCTGAAGCAATTTATAAAAAAGGAAAAATATCTAGTCTCTGAAAGTTCAGTAGAAGTTCCCTGTGAAACCATTAGGTCTGATAATTTTTTGTTGGGTAATTCTTTCATGACTTTTTCTACATCTTTTGGGACATTGGTTTATTTAGACTTTGTCAAATTGGTATTATATTTTGTCTAGGTATTCACATCTATTTTTACAGGTCTGCAAAATAATATCTTATGATTTTTTCCAATTTCTCCTATTTCAATGGTTATATCTCCCTCCCATTTCTTATTCCAGATATTTGTGCTATTATTATTAGTAGCAAGAATCCATTTGTTAATGTTTTAAAAACTAGATTTGGAAGTTATTAATTAGATCTTCTGTGTTTCTATTCTCTATCTTATTATTTTCTGTTTTCATTCTTACTATTATTTACTTTCTGTGATTTCTTTTGATTTACTTTTTTGTTTCTTTTCCTATTTTTCCTAGTTTTCAGGCTAAAAAAGTAGTCAATTTCTTTTCTTTTCTTTCTTTCTTTTTTTTTTTTGGTGAAAGTGTTTAGGGATATGAATTTTCTCTGATCACTGCTTTACATATATCTCATAAATTCTGGTAGTAATGTTTCCATTACAATTTTTCCTTTTTCTTTTTTAATTTGCTTTCCCCATTTCATCCAAGAATTAATGGGTTTTTATGTTTACAGATGATATGATTAGGACTTTTGTAAATGTTCCCTGTGCATTTGAGAAGGTATAGTCTATATTATTGTGACATAAATGTATACATATATTCATGTATATGCATACCATATATATCCACAACACCTACCTTATTATGTTGTTATGTTTTTGCCCACTTGATCTGCTTTGTACTGAGTGTGGTATGTTAAAATCCCCCATTATTCTTGTGTTTTTATCTAAGTCTCCTGGTTCCTTTTGTATTTTCAGCCTTATAAAGGTGGTTCCTATGTTATTTCATGTATAGATATTCAAAATTGCTGGATAGCTATTTTGAGTTGCCACCGGCCCCTTTTCTCTGAATTTATGAATGGAGCACTTTCTATGTGCGAGGTACGACCATCCTTTGTCCTTTCATGTATTTAGGAGCAGTGGTCACACAGAGGCACCGGGATGTTTTGCCCTGGCGATGAAGACACCCCAGCCTCCACACGGATGTTCCTCACTCAGGGACCAATATTTCCAGAAAAGTATTTACGAATCCTGCGCTGTTTCCTCCTATTCACTCAGCCAGCATTCTGGACAGCTCCTCCACAGCCATTGCTAAGCTACTTACTGCTGCTGAAAATGGATTCTTCCAATCTAATCATGTTTTTAAAAGATTAACACAACAACAGCCACCAAAAAAATTTTTTTAAAAAAACAAGGAACTCCCTGAGGTTCCGGCTTCTGGATACCACGTTGCGTTCAGCTGAGTCCTGGCAGACTTAGAAAGGAGGCTGAGGAGGGCTTGGCCTGGTCCTCGGTTATGGTTGGCGGCAAGGGGTGCCCTGCAGCCCACCCTCTGCAGCACCCTTTCCCTTCCACCTGTTACTCGGATTGGCGGCAGGGGGTGCTCTGCAGGCGGCCCTCCGAAGCGCCCTTTCCCTTCCACCTGTTACAACCCCCACCCCCACGCCCATCCAGAGAGAGCGCCCCTTCGCAGGAAGGGCAAGGTAGAGAGCCACCTTCTATGGGAACAGAAAAGTATTTCGGAACCAAAAGCCTGCAGGCTGAGGCTAAGAGTCAAATTGGGTATAAATGAGGCTTCATGGATTGCAGGGCAGGAGATGACTCCAGTGACCCTGGGGTTAATCTGCAGCTGTGGAGGGGTGTGGCTTGGCTCAACACCATTAACTCGTGTGCTCGCCTTGCCCAACACAGTCAGAGATGCGACGTAAAATCTGCCAAATTACAAGGGCTGAGCCTTCATTTGTTAGGCAATTAATAGTCACTGGAAATATAAATCAAGGCAGAGACACAAACAGCTGATAAACCTGGGGGCAAACCTTCTTGTGGACCCTCACTCTCCGCCAGTGCTGGCAGCCCTGGGCAGAGGCGTGAAAGCCACTGAAAAGAGAGCAGACCTTGTTCTTTTGAAGTGTTCAAGCTTTTTCCTCAGAGGAACCTGCTGGAGAAGAGAGGGCTGTCAATCAACGTGAAGACAAAGCCTGGGTGTAGGGGAGTAGCCTTGGTATGTGGGTGGGGCCAAGCGTGGGAGGGACCTCACGTGTGGGAGGAGTCTGGGGACCTCTGTGTGGGAGGGGCCTCTGTGTGGGAGGAGTCTGGGGCCTCTGTGTGGGAGGGGCCTCTGTGTGTGAGGGCCCTTTAGGGGGGAAGGGCATTGGTGGGCACCAACGCCTTTCCTCTTCCTCAGATGCTCACCAATGTGTTTCCTCTTCCTCCTGGGCACATTTGTCAACAGTATTTCCTGCCTCTGCAGTCAGGTGGGGCTGTGTGGCTCATTTGCGCCCAGTGGACAGTGGCATGCTGCTTCCAGGCAGTCCACAGCAATGTCTCCCGTGAAAGTGCCAAAGGGCCTGCCCACCATGGCGCAGCCAGTAGGTGGCCTGACAGTTGCTACGATTCACATTTTTATCACTGCCCTGTATCACCGGCTACTTCATCCAGTCTTCTGAAGAAGAGTCTCAGTTGAATGAGTGCTCGGATCCATCCCGGAGTGCATCTAATGCCCTCAGGGTCCATCTATCACCATCCCCGACCAGGGAGATGAGGAAAAGGTGATAATGAGCTCCAAAGTCAGAAGCTGCTGGGGCCGGAAGAGAAAGTCTGGATTCAAGGAGCTGCTGGACTCTGGCGTCCACTGGCCCCTGATGCTGCGGCTGGAGGACACCCCACACAGCCCTGGAACTCTCTGGACCTCACAGCAGAGTTCCCTCGGAAAAGGCCCCTCCCTGAGCGTGGGCACGAAGTGGAAAGAGTGCCCTCCACCCTCGTCCCTTGGTCCCCACAGAGCTCTAAGTGTCCTGATGTGGTCTTTCTTTCCCCCAGTTTTGCCTCCACACCCATCCTCCCACCTAGATACAAAGCTCCACCTGCAGTGACTGCATATCTGGCTTTAAGAGAGTCCTTGCGACAAAACTCTGACCTGACAAAAGGCAGCTAAGCGCCTCCTCACGTGATCAAAGAGGAGGCACCGAGGGCAGAACCGGAAAAGCAGGTGTACGCACTCCCTCGGGATGGCAGGGCCACAGCTCCAGCCAGTCCCACGCCCCCTGAGGAGCAGCTCTTCTGACCATTGGGGGTTTGCCTGGAGATCACCTGGGGAAGTGTGGGCAATGACTGACAAGATCAGCAAGGATGAAAAACACTTGACTGTGAAGTCACAGCGTTCACTGATGGGAAGGAGCTTTTCTGAAACCCAGTGGCATTCAGCAGAGCCTGCCAGTCCAGGGCCTGCAAAGCGCCAGGGGCTGGAGGGACCCAGCCTGCTCCCCTCAGCTGTCTGCTGCCCAGGTACCGTGCTTTGCACAAACGCATTCATTCCATTGACTTGGGGTCCCACTCAGTGAAGAGCTGACCCCAGGGCACACCCCACTTCTGGTAGCTGGGAGTGACTGCAGGAATTCAACCTCAGGGTTAGCTGGGGAGTCACCTGCCACCATGCAGCTCCTGAACTTGGCTGTTGTAAAGGGAAAGAAGATTGGGATTCCACACTTTAATTCTGATTACAGCTTAGTACAACACATAGAACATTTGGCAGGGTGCCTTTCTGCTGAATGTATGAATGTTATAATGGAATTGTGTTATCATGCAAGTGTGTGGCCAACTGTCCAAACCAGGTACTCTATCTGGCTTTCTTGAAGAGCTAAGGAGGTTGTGGTAGAACATGAAACAGAAGAATAGAATTCCAGTTTTGGACAATTTTGCAGGGAGAAAATATTTCTATTGTTTTATTGCCACGTATCTGTCTTCATCACATATTCCCTGGCATTAAGACTGCCAGCAAGATGTCCACAACCCTGTCTGTAGTCCTTCTCAGAGTACACAGAGGTGGGAGCAGCCCCCGGACCCCTGAAGTGCCAACACCAGGTGTGTGCTGGGGCCTGTGGGCCGAGCACCCATCCCCCTTCTTCTCACTCTCTCTAACACATGAAGTGCCTAGATAACTTATGGGATTTTTCCTAAATTTCTAATTTTCTAAATCACCTTCTGACATCGTCCTGGGGAGAGACCCACAGCCTCCTGCATGAAGAGGGTGGAGGGGGCACCTCTGCCCGCCCAGGTTGGGCATTGACAGTCCCCAGCTGCCCCCACCCACCCAAGGAGAAGCTCTGGCTCCTCCTAGTGCCCAGAGCCCTGCACCCCTTCCTTCTGCTTGCCCAGGGGCCCTGCTGGCTGGAGAAGCTGGACTCCTCAGAAGCAGGGTCCCCATTTGCCCAAATGTGACGCAGAAGCTCCTTCTGGAATCTTCCAGCCAAATGGTTGCTGTCTGGGTTACCCCTTCCCTCATCCAAGGCACCTGTAAACAGTGACATTTTGAAAAAGGGCTTTGTATATTTTTATGCACTCAAGATTTATAGAAATAATTAAGAAATTTGATTACAATTCCATGGTGGCTGTTTACTTGGAGAACAAACCTTTTTTTTTTTTTTTTGCAAATACTTCCTCACTCTGACTAATGCACTTGAGTTTCTTTTTATTTTTAAAGCATAAATTTTCCTTGTTGATAGTGACTATGTATAGTGGTTGCAGCTGGGGCTGTTTTTACTAAATTTCTAATCTAATAAGTTCTGTGGAAGAATAATACAACCATTTTCTCTGCCTGACAGGGCTGCTGAGCTCGCGGGGGCTTTCTCTGCGCTACTCCCTGAGGGACAGTGGAGGTGTGGGGAGGAGCAGAGCAGCTCTCGCATGAACTGATTCAGGGGGGTGGCATTCACAGTAGCCTGGAAAGGTACCCTGGCATCTTGGAGGGTGGGGGTGAAAAGCCTCGGGGACCAAGGTAACCACGGCAGAAGCTGGGCCCCCAGGGTTCCACTGGGTTCCACTGGTCCCTCTGTGTCCTGCAGAGTCCCTCTTGGTCCTGCTGGTTTCTGCTGGACCCTTTCTGGGTCCCACTAAGTTCTTCTGGGGTCCCCTGGGCCACTGTGGGTCCACAGGAAGGAATGTCTCTGCTTACTTCCCCCCTGCTCCTCCTGCCCCCACCAGCTAAGGCAACACATAAAGACATGTAGAAATCTCTGCCTTTTGGCTAAGATCAAGAATAGAAGTGTAGAAACCGATATTTTTTTCAATTAGAAATTATACTCTGTGTTCCTAGCACCAAGATTGAGGGCCAGACCCAATGTTGACTGAGCATCGATCCCGGTTGGGCGCCAAGCTGCTCCATTTTCGCCACCTCATTTAATCTCACAAGCTCTGCCATGCAGGGTTTGCTGGTCCCCATTTTGGAAACTGTACCTCAGACCAGGGACTGGGAAGGGGGAAAGCTCAAACACAGTCATGTCAACCCTCAGGTGAACAGAGGGCAGCAAAATGCTCCTGCCTCCTGTGAGGAAGGTGCAGCTGAAGGGATGGAGAGGATGCAAAGTCCACAGCTCTCCATCTGGGCCTTGCCCCTGTCCTCTTGCCTGGGCTGTCACGAGCCATACTTTGGCACAGGATGGATGGACAGAGCTGGCCCGTTCTCCCCAAGGCACCAGGGAGGGAATCTAATTTTAGCTCCCAGAGCCTAAAATCACTGGTGCAGAAGATCATTAAACACGTGGCTGCTCCAGACCTAGGGGGTCGCACACAGAGAGTCCGTAGAGACCCACTAGGAGAGGAGCTGGTGCATTTATGTCACCGCCTGGGGCTCTGGGGATGCCAGCCACTCACAGGCATGGGCCCAGGAAGCAAATGCCCTTCCTGCTGCTGAATACAAGTGTCCTCCTGTCCCCCTGGGGAAGGCCTAGCAAGAACAAAACATCAGGCAGCTCTGGGAGGTGCAGCTCCCAGCACCAAAACTGGCAAGAGAGTTGTTTAAAGATAAGCAGACAAGTGTCCAGGCTGGGCCTCCCCTGACAGATGGGTGAACGTAGAAGTCCAGGCTCTCTGCGCTTCTCAGCTCCCTCTGCCTCTCACTGCCTGTGCCGACCACCAGGGCAATGCCGAGGCCGGGGGCTCCCTCCTCTTCCTGGCTCTCACTCCCCACACCTTCACCTCCGAGAAGCCTTCTGGATTAGCAAGCCACAGGAGCTATTCTCCATCTCCCCTGGACTCTGCCTGAACCTGCCTGCCCCATGACTGTGAAAAGCAAAATGTTGAATGTGGGGGGAGGGAGAGGAAAGGAAAATTGGGAGGGAGATGGGACACAACCCAAGCATCTAAGGAAAGAATGCAGCCCACCCACACAATGGAATATTATCCCACCATGGAGAGGAACTCCGCACTGACGCAGGCGACAATGTGGATGAAATTCACAATTTTTTTTTGTTGTTTTTGTTTTTTGAGACAGAGTCTCACTATGTTGCCCTCCGTAGAGTGCTGTGGTGTCACAGCTCGCAGCAACCTCAAACTCTTGGGCTTAAGCAATTCTCTTGCTTTAGCCTCCCAGGTAGCTGGGACTACAGGTGCCCGCCACAACACCCGGCTAATTTTTGGTTGTAGTTGTCAGTGTTGTTTAGCAGGCCCGGGCTGGGCTCGAACCCTCCAGCCTCAGTGTATGTGGCTGGCGCCCTACCCACTGAGCTACAGGCACCAAGCCAAAACTTGCAATTTTATGCCAAGCAAAAGAAGGCGGTCACATAAAGTCACATGTGTGTCTCCATTTATAAGAAATATCCTGAATAAACAAACACATGGAGACAAAAAGCAGACTAGCATCTGCACAGAGCTGGGACTTGGGGGCTAGGGAGGGGAAGAAATGAGGCGTGACCGGCACAAGGCTTTACTGTAGGGTGATGAAAATGTTTTGGGACTAGGTATGGGATGGCCGCACAACAGTGTGAATGCACTAAATGCCATTGAATCAATCGTACACTTTTAAATGGTTAATTTTGTATCATGTAGATTTTGCCTCAATAAAAAAAAAACAATGTTTAGGGGATGGATTTGATGAAGGGGAGGGAATAGTTCATTGAAAGGAGGTCCTTGAGGGCAGAAACAACTCCAGTCCTATAAATACTTGCTGGTCTCTTCCTTGGTGTCAGCCCTGTGACATCAGAGAGGCAGAAGTATGATAGAAACAAATAGCTGCAATTGGAGGTGACTTTTGAGCAGGGCTTGAAAAAGTTCACCAGGTGAACAAAGGCCCAAGAAAAAGGAGTAGTTATAGCCTTCTGGACAAAGGACGGCACGGGCACAGCCACCGAGGCCTAAATGTGAGCAGGCGTGTTTCCAGATTAACACAAGGAAATGTTTTCTTAACAGCCACCGCTGCTAAAAATGACAGATGCGATTCCAACCTGTCTAGAACCAGTGACGGGACAGATGGAACAAGGAGCAAGCTGCATTTTCCCTTTAGTTCCAGGAGAACAGGTTGAAAATAAATGTATCAAGAAGTGAAGTGGTCGATAAGGAAAGCTTTGACAAAAGGATGAGAAACTGACAGGCCCACCATGACAGGAGGTTTTTAGCATACCTTTCTCAGTAATGTATAGATCAAATAAAAACTAGAATCACTAAATACAAAGAAAATTTGAGTGACACATTAACAAGCTTGATTCCACAAGCACACTTAGAACCTTGCACCCCCCAGATAGAGAATATTCTGTTCCATATTTGCTGGAACCAGTACTGGGTCTCGGACATGTCTAAAGTTCTAGCATCATGTACCTCACGCCATCTAAGTAACAGTGAAGTGAACTAGAAAGCGCGAATTAAATTAGAAATCAGTCACAGAAGATTCTAGAAAAAACCTGCATGGTTGGAAATTAAGAAATCAGTTTTAAGAAACTGATTAAGAAAATCAGTTTAAGAAAATAAAAAAAATCACAATGGAAGTTATAAAAGATTTTGAACTGAAGGACAATCAAAACCTTACCTGCTAAAACATGTGGAACAAGCTGACATATTTCAGAGAAGGTTAATTTAAATGTTCCCGTAGAAAAGAGAGAAAGCTAATGGTTGATGAGATGATCTTCCAATTTAAGACATTAGAAAAAGGAAAGTAGAATAAACTCAAGAACATAGAACATAGGAAATACAAATAAAAAGGAAATTCATGAAACAGAAAACAAACATTAAATAGATATGACCAACAGAGTCAAAAGTTGGTTCTTTGAAAAGAACAACACAATTGAAAAAATTCTGATAAAAAGGATAGTGTTAGGAGTGAAAAGAATACAAGCAAAAAAGCTTCAAAGATCAAAAAGTTATTGAGACAATATGTTATATCATGACAGTAAACTGGGAGCTTCAATGAAACGGACAGACTACAAGAAAATAAACTTACCAAAACTATCTTGAGAAAATATAGAAACACAAATGTTCTCATAAACAAATAAAAAAATTAAAACAGTAGGTAAAAATACCGGGCCCTGATGGTGGCACCATTGAAATAGTTCTATTAACTATTCAGGTAAAAAATAATGCCAATTTTATACAAGTTATTCAAGAGAGTGATCATTCCGCAGCCTCAAACTCACGTGTGATACCAGGCGTGACAAAAACATCGTCAGAAAAGAAAGGCAGAGACCAGTGTGTATGGAGATCATAGATGTAAAACTCCTCAGCGAAATCTTAGGAAACCGAATCCAGCAATGTATAAAAACAGTAATACATCCTGAACCAGTCGGGTTTATCCTGGGATCACAGAGTTAGATAAGCAGTATAAAATAAATACAAGTCACAATACTAACAGATTATAGGAGAAAAATTACATGCTAATTCTTTTTTTGACATGCTAATTCTTAATAGATGCATTAAAAGTAATTTTCAATAATTGTAAAGATCCACTTGTGATTAAAAACTCTTAGCAAACTAGGAGTAGGCAAACACGTCCTTGACCTAATAAAAAGTTTATATTATACTAACAAAATAGAACAAACCAATGCAAACCCCTACAGCAAACATCACTATTACCCATGAAACGTTAGAAGAATCTCCTGCAATATCATACATGAGACAAGAGTTTCTATTACCATTTCTACTCAACGTTGTACTAGAAGTTCTAGTCTGCACAGTTATAAAAGAACAAGAAATAAAAGCTATAAGGTTTGAAAGGGAAGAAAGAACACTTTTGGTATTAACAGATGATGTGATTATCTACAAAGAACCCAAAGAATCTAGAGGCAGAGTTTTAAATTAATTTAAAGATTTTTACCAAAGTGACTAGATACGTGTGTATAAGGTCAACAGACAAAAAATTAATTTCTCTGCAACAGCAACAAACGGAAGATATAATTTAAAAGGTATCGCTTATAATTGCAATTTAAAAATCTAAGATTCTAAAAAAAAAAAAAAAAAAAACAAATTCCCAGGATTAATCCTATGAATACATTTGTGAGTAAAACATAAAACCTTAAGGGAATATATTAAAGATGACCTAAATGTATGTAGAGGTATAGGATGTTCAAAGATAGAAGATTCAGTCTCATGAAAAGGGCAATTCTCCCCCAAACTGATAATAGGTGCATATAATTCTGATCAAAATCTCCATAGGAATTTGTTGAAATTGACAAGCTTTCGTTCCACGATGTTCTTGGTACAGCAAAGGCCAAGAAGAGTTAAACTGAAAAACACACGTAAAGTGTGGGGAGAGGGGTGTAGAAAGTGATTTTCTACTTGTCAAGGCTTCTTTCAAAGCCAGAGTAAGTTACAGCATTGAAGATGATGTAATAAGAACGGGCAAACCAACCCCTGCAGTGATGGGGTAAGGAGGCCAGAAGCAGACCAACACACGTATGACCATTTGACACAAGCAGAAGTCACACGCGGAAGTTAACACATGCAGATCATTGGAAGCAAGGACCCATTCCTCAAACAGTCTGGGGACACCTGCTTTTCAATGTGAAGGAAAAAAAAAAATGAGACTTTTCCAACACAAAATGAATTCCAGATAGCTTAAAACTGAAAAGCAAAAGCCAAACTCCTAAAACTTTCAGAAGATAATATTTATGGCTTGGGATATAGAAAGATGTGTTAAAGCAAGAGCAGAAAGCACTAACCATAAAAAAAAAAAAAACGAAATAAAATTAACCTGCGTCAAAATTAAAACTTTCTATCTGCCAAAAGACATCATGAGGAATATTTTCTTAAAAGCCTCAAAATATAGAAGACATTCATTGGTAATGCATTAGCTCACAGAAGATGAGTATTTAGAAAATATAAAGAATCCCTGAAAATCAAAGATGTGGAATCAACCCAAGTGCCCATCCCTCTATGAGTAGATACAGTGGAGTGCTACTCAGCCAGCAAGAGGAATAAAATTATGTCTTTTGCAGCAACTTGGATGGAACCGGAGATCATTATTCTGAGTGAAGCATCTTGGGAATGGAGATACCACATCTACTCACTAATTTGGGAGTTAAACAATGGGCACACACAGGACATGCAAAGCATGACGGGAACCAAGGAGGAGGGTGGGGAGGAGCTGAGGGCACAGACTGTTGGGTACAAGGAGCATTACCATAGTGACGGGCACACTTAAAGCTCCCATGTAGATATGATACAAGGTATCCACATGACAAAGATGTGCGTACCCACTTAATATTTTAGGTTAAAAAAAAAGAATCTCTGCAAATCAATAACTAAAAGACAGAAAACAACTAACAGGCAGAAAAGTGGGCAAAGGAAAAGAATGGGCAATTCAGGAAGAAGACACCCAAATCAATAACCCCACGTGAGAAGCAGCTCCACCTCGCTGGCAAGGGCGGTGGAAATGAACACAATACTGAGATACTTGGCAATCTTCAGAGGGGCAAAAAGTTTAAGTCTGTGATGAGACCTTAAAGAAATAGGGGTATCACATGCTTATAGTTGGGAGCATAAAGCAATACTAGCTGGCATTTTGGAGAATAATTTGACACCACTTGCTAAAGAATCGTGTACTCTTATCGCCAAGCAGTTCCACTTTTAGGAATCTGAGAATATCTACATAAAGACACATGTACCCACACCCCTTAGAAAAAACACCAGCACAAAAATGTTAGTGCAATAAAATTCCAGACAGCAGTTAAAATATAGCAAACAGAAATGCTATCTATATGACTTGTGTATATGTCTGTGTGTGTGTGTGTGTGTGTGTGCGTAAGAAAGAGATATATATTATCTACACATACATACGTAAGTAAGGATAACACTTATAAACAATGTTCTAAGAGGATATTGGATGGTCTCATTCATATAAACCTTTATTATCTGCAAAACAATGCCATGTATTGTTAATGAATACATAAATATGTAATAAAAGTATTAAAAATATATTGGAATGAAAAATATATAGGAGAAACACCATGCATGATGGCAAGAGGAAGGGAGGGAAGTTGGACCAAGCTGTTAGGTTTTACTTCTTTTTTTAAATAACAAATTAAGGCAAAACATGGTGGCTCATGTCTGTAGTCCTAGCATTCTGGGAGGTCAAGGTGGGTGGATTACCTGAGCTCAGGAATTTGAGACCAGCCAGAGCAAGAGTGAGACCTAATATCTACTAAAACTGGAAAAATCAGCCAGGCAGTATAGTGGGTGCCTGTAGTCCCAACTACTCGGGAGGCTGAGGCAAGAAGACTGCTTAAGCCCAAGGGTTTGAGGTTGCTATGAGCTGTGACGCCACAGCACTCCACTCAGAGCAACATAGTGAGACTCTATCTCCCCCCCCCCACCCAAAAAAAAAGAACTCAGATTAAATGGGACAAAGGATGAGATGTGATGAAACTGGGTGGTTACAAACAGGTATACATTACTCTCCACATTTACCTACAGTTATCTTACTATGAAGTAGTTAATAATCCGTTTAAATAAAGATCTCCAGACACTAGTTTATCTATTGATGGCTGTTATCCATCCTAGGGAGATTTTGCAATCTTTACCAATTTTAAGGACAGTAATTTGGCAACTTCGATTTAGTTTTCTTTTTAAAAACAGATCATTTCTTTTTAGCCAGTGATATCTACTTTATTATTGTGATACTTTCAGCATTTTTCTTTATTTATTTTTTATTAAATCATAGCTGCGTACATTAATGTGGTCATGGGGCACCATACACTAGTTTCATAGACCGTTTGACATATTTTCATCACACTGGTTAACATACCCTTCCTGGCATTTTCTTAGTTATTGTGCTAAAACATGTACATTCCACATTTACTAAGTTTCACATATGCCCTTGTAAGATGCACCGCATTTTTCAACTAGATTGTAT
>CAUYPK010058954.1:0-27433 GCA_963574355.1 Loris lydekkerianus | reverse complement strand
AACTATACCACAAGACTATGAGGAAAGGACCAAGGAAGGGGAAGGGAGGGGGGAGGTTTGGGTGGAGGGAGGGTGATGGGTTGGGCCACATCTATGGTGCATATTTTTATCTATAATAATAATAAAATAATAATAATAATAATTAAAAAAAAAAAACCTTCCAATAAGCCCAACTTAAATGCCTGGGGACTTACCAAGACTCTGTTGTCATCAAGAAAAACAATTCGGTTCTTGCTCTTGCTCTTAGCTTAGCAAAAGGTGCCAAGGAATCTTGCCCCAAATGGAAAGATAAGTCCAGAGCTTAGGGAGGATTTTCATTGTGCAGGTTCCTGTGTCATGTGAAGCTATGGTAATATAAGATTTTATGCCTTTCCTCTGATTAATTGGCCCTTTTTTGGTTGATTTTTCAACGGAACCTTCAGAAGGCAAAAGGGAAGTTTCCCCCTTCCCCCTATGACCCCTTCTTAGTAAATAGAACAAGCTGAATTTTAAATAGATTTGCCCCCTGCTGCTATAGTACATGATGATATTTATAAATATGAAATATAAGACCTTGAGCAAGTCTTATTCTATCTTTGCAGTTCTTTTTTTTTTTTTTTTTTTAATTTTTTCTTTCTTGGACCTGATAGAAATAGGTGGTGTACATGATTACCAAAGTCCCACTCAGCTCCTAAATTCTATGATTCTCACCTGCTATAATTCCAGGTAAATCACATATGTCTCTCTATATCCCAATGTGTAAATTCTATTTCCCTTTCTTCCTTCAAAAAAGCAATGAGCAGCTTATTCAATATAACCCCTCAACAGCCCAAAGGCAGTACTGCCACTGTGGAAGGTTTTCCTCCTGCAAAGCTGTTTAATTTGATGGTTATTATTTGTTTGTCAAAGTCCCACTGTTTATTCAGATTAATTAAAAACAATTGTTCCAGCTGCAGCATGAAATCATCCATAATCCCAAATTCACCAAACTACATCTGATCCCATTCAAAAGCCTTTAACCTTAGTCTTTGAGGCAATGTAACTTAAACGGCATCAGATCTGTGTCAGCAGATGGGAAAACTGAATCCTTAATCCTGGACCTTTTATTGTTGAAATCTCATGACATAAAGCTCTTAGAGATAGCCCACAAAACAGAGATTGCTAAATTGAAGCCCCTCGATCAGGCCTAAATTAGACAACAGGAAATGAAACTGAGCTACTGAATCTTAAACTCATTTAAAACATCATTTTCTAGCAGATACTATTTCAAAAGTGTTTTGCTGTTTTGATTATCAAGAGTCCTTATGTGTTACATATTGGTAGATGTGATCATTTCCAAATAAATAAAAACAGTTAATAAGAAATAAATAGCGATTTGATAAAATAAATCCAATTTATTTTAGTTTGTAAATTCCACTGAGACCAAGTGCTGTTACCTGCAGTTAACTTTTCCTTATCTAAAATAATCTCCATATAATTGAAAATTCTAACGTGTAAAAGCTTACCTGATTCACATCGAAAACATTTAAAATTGGTTTCCAGCACATACAGACCTGCTGAAGAGAAGGGAGTGGAAGAAAGTTATTTTCCATGTATATAGTAAATTGAAATGCATCTTAAAGTCTTCAAAGCTGTTCACTGTTGCACAGACGAACTCCAAATTCTCCAAATAAAACAATTTGTCTTGGGCAGTGCCTGTGGCTCAGTGAGTAGGGCACTGGCCCCATATATGAGAGTGGTGGTTTCAAACCTGGCCCTGGTCAAACTGCAACAAAAAAATAGCTGGGTGTTGTGGCGGGCGCCTGTAGTCACAGCTACTTGGGAGGCTGAGACAAGAGAATTGCCTAAGCCCAAGAGCTGGAGGTTGCTGTGAGCTGTGATGCGACAGCACTCTATGGAGGGCGACAAAGCGAGACCCTGTCTCTAAAAAATAAATAAATAGATAAATAAGTCATTTGCCTTAACATTTCCAGATGCTAACAAAATTCCACCTTTGATTTTAAAAGAGGTGCAAAATATTTTTCTAATTAAAGGTCAAATGGCCTCAAATATTCTCCTTCATTATTGGTAGTGAGGATAGTCAGTCCTGTTCTTACCTGCAACTCTGAGTGTTATTGTTGAAGACATTTATGATTCAAAGCCAGGCAAGTATTCTAAGGTTGGTTTAATATTTTTTTTATTTTTTATTATTTGGGATTCATTGAGGGTACAAAGAATTAGGTTGCACTGATTGTATTTGTTAGATAAGGTCCCTGTGATACTTGGGTCCTGCCCCCGAGGGGTGTGCCATACACCACAACCCTCCATTCCTCTTCCTTCTCCCCTCTCCCTATTCTCGGCTTGCCTATGTTCCTATTCACTTGTATTCTCTTGCTTGTTCTTCAGAGTAAATGTACCAGGGACTCCATTACTCAAAACGAGTCCACGAAAATAACTACATCTACCCTGGGTCACTACTCAGTCAAAAATATTTAAAGCAAGACTCCTGCTGGGCCATATGAGGCCATAAAGGCTCATTCTGGAGCCTTTAACCTTCTCCCCAGTAACTGTTTATGTGATAAACACAACTGTGCCTGCAGAATCCAGCCATCATTTAATTCCTTGCCTTCTTCAAGCCCATTCTTTCTTTCAAAAGCCATTTTTAAAGCTGTTAGGTTGTCTCTCACCCCCCTTCCCCTCTGCAACCTTTACCTCTGATCTTTCCTTTGGGGGACTTACAGTTGTGCTTTTTATGGAGCTCCCCCCTCGGAAAACTAATCTGCAAAAGCATGACTTTCATAAGGAACAAATATATTTGCGGTTAGAATGGTTGCATCCTCTGATTATCGTCTTTCTAAGGAACATCCTGATGAGACATCTTTATCTTTCCACAAAGATGGATTCATTCTGGAGCCTTTAACCTTCTCCCCAGTGATTCCCCCGGCCTGCAGTGTTGCAGCAGCAACTTTTATGCCTTTGAGTGCTGAGAGGTAAACAAGGAGCACTTGTCACTCTGCTCTCCCAAAGCAGGGCAGGCCTTCCTGCTCCTGACATATACATTCCCCTTTCTTGTGGGGAGCTCATTATGGGGGGTGTTGTCATAAGGAAAACAGTGCCTGGGACCCCTTGCAAAGCAGCACTTCCAAACAAAGTTGAAATGAATTCTTTTTGTTGTAAGAGGCTCCCTTTAAACTCAAGCTTTTATCTTTTGTCGGGGATCATTCCACCTCACACAGCAGGGTGGGATCAGTAACAAGTATTTGACCAATTCAAGAGGCAACTGTTTCCCACAAGGTGGCTTCTTGTAAGAAACCATTACAGCATCAATGCTGACAGTTGCACAGATACCTTGAGGGCTGTGTTGCGGAAACCAAACTTCAATATGTCTGCTGGCTTTCCAGGGGCCTGTGCGGCTGTTCGTTTAACTGAGATGAGATTGGAGTTTCACGTAATGATGGGCGGATATCCAGGGAGGAGGGATAGCCTAGGAGGGGCAGCGACTTGTTGATGCCCTGCAAATCCCAACCTGAGAAAATGCATCCATCTCAATCTAAAGTCCCCACTCCCAGTTCCCAGCACCACATCAGCACTCACAAGAATTAGCCAACATGTTTGCAGAAAGTGAGAATGGATTCTGGTTACCCAAGTACCACTCCACCTGACGTGGTTTTACAGTGCTTGATTGTCCAGAAGTCGTGCACGATATCGTCACTCTGGAGATCTGAGTGGGAAAATGTTGGGCTCACCTGAGAGAGGAGGAAAGCAACCAACATTGATTACAGCATTCAGGCTGTTTTAAATCTTATTCTTCCTTTCAAAGCCTAAGTATAGCCTGTTCAGTTTCTGAGAGATTTTCTGGAACTGGGAAGAGAACAGCCAGCCACGTTGGCCTAAACCAGTGATTTTCAACTGTTGTGCTATGAGAAGATCTCAGGTGTGCCAAGAAAATTGTTGAAGATTGTTAATTAAATTATTTTTGAAAGAAGTTCAAAGTGCAATGAGTATATATTTTTTTACTACTCTCTCTTTTTTTTTTTTTATCAATGTAATTTAAGTGTGCCGTAGAAGTTTAAGGATAGGTTCAAGTGTGCCATTGAGATTAAGAAAAGGTTGAAAAACAAGGATGTAAACACGTTCTGGGATTAGCCTGGGAGTTTTGGCTATAAGAGCAGGCTTATCATTGCTGTTAACAAACTGAGAAAGTGTGCAGCACACAGGCTGCCTCTAGTGACAGGTCTAAACCCCAAAAAGGCAGCCTGTTGTGGGCTTCCAGGCCTGGGGGGATCATGATTGTCCTAGACCTCAGGGTCTGGCATGCACCTGAGTGGAGAAACCCCAGCCAGCTAAGGGGTGGCAACACACCCTCTGTGATCATCACAGAAGATGCCAAACACATTTAATAATGATTATTATGTTTAATGTTATAATAAATATAACAAAAACTTCATTTCATGTGTGCACAGGTCTGATTGTTGTACATGTATTACCTTATTTAGTATTTTCACAACCCCACTAAATAGTGATATTATTTGCTTTACTTCAAAAATTAGGACCCGGTGCCAAAAAGATTTGAAATGCTTTGTCTACAGTCATAGCAATATGGCATGAGATTGTATATGGAACTGCCATACTGACATCTCTGAAATCTTGACCCTCTTGCTTATAAACTGTGTGAACTTCTCCAAGTAACTTTTCTGCTCATTATATGCATCTAGTAATGTCACATCTAAATATTAGTATGTTGTGGACACCAAAATAAAATAATAACTCTTTTGTAAGTGTACAGCAGAAATCTTGACATAGGTGAAACAACTAAAAAGTTACAGCTTTAAAAAAGGGGGCAGATGGTATTAGTCTCAATTTAAAAAGGAATTAACCAAGATGTATAGGAATCTAAGGGATTTACCCAGATCCACACAGGTAGACGTTCGAAGAACTGAACTGGGGACTGGAATTCCCAGGTATTTTGGTGTTCTTTCTACATTATCCTAAATTCCCTCTACTAAAGAAAACATCAAGTCTCATGTTGTCAACAGAACCCACACCCTGTAAGAGTCAGATAAAGAGAAACCACCATTCTTAATTTTTTCCAAGTTATTTTTGTTGAATCAAGAGTGTTTATGATAATTTTTCATTGTTGGGAAAAAGAAAGATGCTTTGGCCTCATAAAAGTTAAAGGCAACACAGCCTCAAAATTCAAGGACTGTAACTTTGGGAGGTTCTTTGGCAGTGAAATGGAAAGAAAGACCTCTTCAAAATTATCCATCCTCTATGGTCACGTCTAACAAGACCCAGTACTGGACTCCCACTTGTGGTCTCATCTCTCAAGAGAGGCAGGGTGGGGCAGGTCAGACCACAAGCAGAAAGTCTTTTCTTTTTTAAGTTTTAGATTAATATGAGGGTTCAAACAATTAGATTATAATGTTGCGTTTCTTCGGTAAAGTCTCTGTTGTTTGTGTGCCGTTCACCCAGGAGATGTGCCATATACCCTTACATGTGCCCATTAGGTGGGAACACACCAATCCCCCTCCTTTTTCCCCCTCTCCCCAACTTGAATTAAGTTTTTCTCTTGTGTGAATATATTTAGTCTGTTTACTGACTTCATATTAGTATTCACATTGGATTCTTAATTTTCCACTCTGTGATACTTAACTAAGAACAATGTGTTTCAACTCTATCCAGGTTAATACAAAAGATGTAAAGTCTCCTTTTTTATGGATGAATAGTATTTCATGGTATACATATGCTATAGTTTATTAATGTATTCCTGGGTTGATAAAGATTTAGTTTGTTTCTACACATTGGTGATTGTAAATTTAGCTGAAATAAACGATCTAGTGAAAATGTACTTATGATAAAATGATTATTTTTTCCTCTGGGTAGATGCCTAGTAGAATTTTCCTTATTTCTTTCTGAAGAGGCTATATTAGTTTGAAGACCCACCAACAGTGTAAAAGTGTTCCCTTCTTTCCACATCCACACCAGCATCTGCAGTTTGGGGTCTTTGTGATGTGGGCTATTCTCTCTGAGGTTAGGTGATCTCAGGTTAGTTTTATTTTGAATTTCTCCAAGCAGGAAATCTTAATCACCTTTCTTCAAAATAGTTGTATGACAAAATGACTTAAATTCACCCATAGATACTCAATTATTTTTCTTAGCTCTGAGAAATTTAGTGAAGACATTTGTACAGTCCTAGGGAATACAACAGAACAGAGAAGTGCTTACAAATGTTTTAAAAATATATTCTCAAGAAAAAAAAAATATATAAAGTCTTTTCTCCATTCTCCTTTCCAAAATTTGACTAAATAGCATCTAGGATTGAATAGGTCATGGTCGTGAATATTTTATCAGATTTTTGACAAGACATCCATCTCACTGTAGAGTGAGACAGATCTTAAATTGCCTTGGACAGTTTTGCTTCTTAATTAGATAGTCAATACACTACCAATTGGGAAGTCTGGACTATATTTGGATTCTCTGATTCTGAGATGGCTGAGATCATCGAGATGTTGAAACTGGTCCAGTTAATTCTCTTGATAGTTCACTCTTTTTTCAGTTATTCTTGGAAATTGGATGCTGACATGGAAAATGCTACTAATTTTAAGTAAAATTATAGCAAGGTATAGTTAATTGCACTGTGTACAGCCTAACCAAGAAAAAAATTCCATGTGAAATGGGGCTGCTTTTGTATATGTGTAGTACACACACAGACACAATGAGGGTTGCCATAATCCATTCCTTCATTAAGACTCAAGACATTCAACTTCTTGAAGTTTTAGTTCTGTCAAAATGATACTCAGTCACCAATTTTTGCCTCATATATCTAGTTAAATTTGAAGTTTGAGTTTTGAAACCAACAGAAAATAGATAACTACCAATTATATATGAGTTGATATGAAACAGCTAGTTTTATAATGGCTTGCAATTAAAAATTCAATACCTTATCTGCCTTAGCCAGGAATTTGGCCAAAACAAGACATACACTTGTCCTGAATTATTTGAGTCAATAAGTACTCCACATAGTCTACTCTATTTTCCAGAAAATGTGCCTTAAAAAAAAAAAAAAAAAAGATTAAAGGAAGAGGTAGAAATAGGGAGCATTTGAGGGCAAAATATATGAGAGCTTAGCTCTTAAAATGTTAAATGACTCAGAACAATAAAATTTATTTTATTAGCCAAAGGTGGACATGTATTAAGCAATTTGAGAGTAAGATGAGGCATTTTATATAATCACAGTATACTAAAAGGAGAAAATGCCTGTACTATGGTGCTGGTTAAACATGATAATTTGGAAAATAAAATGCTTTTGTATCTATTCCACTTTATATGTACCTCAAATTAAGAAAAAAAAAGAGAGAGAGAGAGAGATGTAAACACAGAAGAACAAAAAGAATGACAAAGTAGACGATACCAGATGTCAACAGAGTTTTGAGAGTTCAAAAGAGGAAAAGTAATTCCTTTTGAAAAGTAGGCCATGCCTATAGAGGGTAATAATTATGAAATTATGAAAAGTGAACTGATGTGTCTCCTAGAACTGAGAAGACTAGATTCTTGTAGGTCCCAAGAATCACAGATAAGAGGAGTCCTGTGTAAGACATGTTTCACTCCCCAGGTCCTCAATCTCATGCCTTTTACATAGAGGATTATCCCTGTTATAACTCCTAGAGGATGGAATTTGTATTCTTTTCTGGAGAAACTGAACCAAGCAGAGTGAGGGCTGGTGTGTGTTTGAACTGGCTTCATGGGTATAAAACCTGTGCACTATACAGGGTCTCACACTGAGAAGGGCTCCACGCTTGCTTAATACTCTTTTGTTCATGATTTTGAAACTCTTAATGATTTTGAAGAAGAGGGTATTCATTTTTATTTGGTACTGAAACCTGTAAATTATATAGCTGATCCTTGGTATCAAGTAAGTTGTGTTGCCATATGAGAGAGAAAATATGAGCATGAAAGGAAGTAGGCATAGTAAATAATAAGCCACCCATTGTCTTACCCTGCACTGTTCCCAGGATAAGATTGGTGAGATGTATTATTACCCACCCGTCCCACCTAAGGCAAAAATCACTCCCTGGAAACAGATTAAAGAAATATTTTTTATAGGGAAAATTGAACAACCCTAAAGAATACAGATAATAATGTTCAGAGGACTTATAACAATCAGAATTGTTATCTAATCAATCTACTGTGAAGGCCTTAACAGGAACTTTCCCTTAATCTAGAGTTTTTACACATCATGTAATGCTCTACTCTACAATAAAATTTATAGCCAAGAATTATCAGAAATTTGAAAGGACCCTTAACATAAGACAGAAATCCTCCCCACTCCACTAAGAAAAGTTCAGAAAAATTGATTTATCACAAGGAGTAGAATAAAATTATAAAAGGAAAGTCCATTGTTAATTAAAAACATTATTTTAAAATATTAGGAGGATTGCTACATGGATAGTTTTGTCATGCTTTAGTTGGGGCTGTAAGTGTTTACATCACCTAAATAGTCTGAATAGTGTCATTGTACCTGTTATGTGAGTTGTAATCCATCCCTTTCTATCCCCTCCCTTTGCTTGATTTCTGATAAATTTTACTTCTGTCTGTGCCCATGTGTGTCTGTCAATTAGGTTCAAATTATTGGAGAGCACATGTGATGTCTAGTTTTCCATTCTTGAGATATTTCACTTTGGATAATAGTCTCCTGTTTCATCCAAATTGCTCCATGGTATGTGTGTGTGTGTGTGTGTGTGTGTAATGCACTCATGAACTGATGGGCACTTAGGTTGATTCCACACCTTTATGATTGTGAATTGTGCTGCAATAAATACTTAAGGACGCAAGTCTTTCTAACATTAATGAGACGACTTCTTTTCCTTTGGGTAGATGCCCAGTAGTGGGACGGCTGAATCAAATGGTAGGTCTACTCTCAGTTCTTTTAGGAACCTCCATGCTGTTCCCCATAGAGGCTATACTAATTTGCAATCCCGCTAACAGTGTATAAGTGTTCCTTTCCCACTTTATTCATGCCAACATCTACTGTTTTTTGATTTTTTAATAACAGCCATTCTGACAGTAGTAAGGAGATATCTCATTGTGGTTTTAATTTGCATTTCCCTGATGATTAGTAACACTAACTTTTTTTCATATGCTTCTTGGCCATTTTTCTATCTTCTTTTGAAAATCTTATGTTCGTGTCTTTAGCCCACTTTTTAATATAACAGGGTTTTTTTTTTTTTTTAATGAGTTTTTGAGTTCTTTATAGACTCTAGATATTAGCCCCTATTGGCAGTATGGTTTGAGACTATTTTCTCTGATTTTATTGATTATTGATTATTGCTGTGCAGTTTGTTGTTGCTATGATTCCTTTGAGGTCTCAGTTATAAATTGGTCACCTAGGCCAATATCTGGAAGAATTTTTCCCGCATTTTCTTTTATAATTTTTATGGTTTCCACCTTTCATTTGTCTTTTATCCATCTTGAACTAATATTTCTAAGAGGTGAAAGATAGGGGTCCTACTTCATTCTTCTGCACATTGCTTGCCATTTTACCAGCACCATTTATTGAACCATTTAATGGGGCTTCTTTTCCCCATGTATGTTATTGTCTGCATTGTTAAAGATCAATTGGTTATAGGTACATTGTTTTATATCTGGGTTCTCTGTTTTGTTCCATTAATCTACGTTTCTGTTTTTGCACCAATGCCATGCTATTTTGGTTACTCGAGCTATCACTTTTCCCTGACAATATGATTCTGTATATATCAAAGATATGAGATGATCCCAAAGACTTTTCCAAGTCTTATTTATCAATTTCCTGGAATTGATAAATAAGTTCAACAAAGTCTCAGGGTACAAAATCAATATACACAAATCAATAACCTTTCTATATAACAATTAACAGTCAAGCTGAGAGTTGAATCAAAGACTCAATACCATTCCAAGAGCTACAGAGAAAACAAAATATTTAGGAATATACTTAACTAAGGAGTGAAACATTACTACAAGAACTGTGAAACATTGAGGAAAGAAATCACAGATGACACCAACAAATAAAAAAAATATATCATACTCATAGATCTGTAGAATCAACATTGTTAAAATGTTCATACTATCCAAAGTGATTTACAAATTCAACATTATCTCCATCAAAATACTAATGTCATATTTCAAATATCTAAAAAATAATTCTGTGCTTTATTTGGAACCAGAAAAGAGCCTGTATGGCCAAAGCAATCCTATACAAAAGCAACACATCTGTAGACATTACATTATGAGACTTCAAACTATACTATAAAGCCATGTTAATTATTTTACAGAATTAAGACAAGATGCTATAACTCTGAAATTTAAAAAAAGGATGATAAAAATAGGAGGAGTGATGAAAAAATAAAAAGCTAAATGGGTTGTTAGAAATTTAAAATCTCATAGCAAACAATTTTTAAGGAGACAACAACAGGATTAAAAGATAGTCAAGGAAATCCTCCAAAAACAGAGGGAGTAGATAAAATTAAGCACAGGAAATTATCAATTGAAAAAAAAAATTCTGTATGATAGCACAATATGCACCTTCATAATTGAATAAAGCCATTGAGAAAAAAGAAAAATCTACACCAAAAAATCTCATCATGCCCCATTCAATACCAGAAGCTGAATAGCGTCTACCAAAACCTGTAATAAGAATAACATCACATTTCCCAGCCATCGTGTGCTTCCTCTGCAGGAAGCTGTAGAGTTATGCCTTCAAAATGTTGACAGAAAGTGATCTCCAAACTTGAATTCTTTGTCCTACTAAACATCACTATTTGTTCATGGTACAATTGATACTTTTCTATAAGTAAAAGGATTCAAAAAATGTGCCTCCCAGCACCCTTTCTTGGGTAGGTCCTAGCTAGTATATTTAGCAAAACAAAAGAAAAATAATAAGACCTAGGATCCAAGAAAAAGGAAATCCCATCCATATTTAAGTGTTCCATGGAATACTATCTAATCATTAAAAAGGTGGGGACTTATATTTTTCACATTGACCTGAACGGAGTTGAAGTACATTCTTATTGAAGTATTACAGAAATGGAAAAGCAAGTATCCAATGTACTTAATACTAATATGAAAGCAATAGATAAACAACTACACACCCACATGAGAGAAAAATACAATTAAATTCAAGTGGAGGAGAGGAGGGGGGATCAGTGAGCTCTCACCTAATGTGCATAGTGCAAGAGTATTTAGCACACCCCCTGTGTGAAGAGCTCAATTACAACTTGAACATTACCTTAGAAACACAGATGATGTAGCCTTATTATTTGCACCCTCCTGTTAATCTGAAATAAAAATAAATATTTAAAAAAGGAGGTAATTCGAACAAAACTATTTATAGATATTTTACAACAATGTCATAATATTTAGGGTGGAAAATAAATATTAAAATATGAGTACAGACGGTGGAAAGTTAAGGCAGAAAAAGGCATTACGGTCTAAAGAAAAAACAAACGGCAATCTGAGAATAATGAAATGGAATCACACACATGTGGCTCTGCAATACAGCATGCAAACAGTTACAATCCTGCAAAACCCAAGAACTGATTAATATCTCCCAAGAGTGGTATAATTATGTCAGAAGGATGTCATCAGTGGAGAAAACAATTGCACAAATTGTATGTGGTATACATGGAACAGAGTTAAATAACCTCACTTATTTTAACCAGGAATAAACAAATAATATAATAAAGTTGGGGAAAAAACAGCACAGTAAAATGTTATTTATAAAAATTGAAGGGTATCGCAGAATAAATACTTTAATATGACCATTTTTACTATCGATAGATGACACTTTAATTTAAAAAAAAATTAACTTCTAACAAGTTAAATAGTAGAAATGTTTCATTTTATTTGCTGAAAGAGTTCCTTTCAGAATAACAAGTACCTGAAATCACAGAATAAAATTTCCACAAGGTTTCAGAAAGAATATACCCTTTGTCTTACTGTTAGCACTGTTGTGTGTTGGATGGTGCTCAGATGTCCCTAACAGAAGTGATGGCATCTATACTTACGGTAATATTCAGAGATATCACTATAATGTTCTGTTTCTCCCACAGTTGACCCTCATCATCATGAAGAGATTGAAGCTCAGAAAAAAAGTTCTTCTCTGCATTTTTTTACTGTGTCCTTGTGCTCTTGGTTAATGGCTGTTTTGTTCCTCTGAAAGTAAAGATTTCCCAAGAGCTAAGAATAGTCAAAGACTTTTTCAGAAAAGGTCAACTCATGAAACAAGAGTTGCAGTGATGGGAAAATTGAACACATAAAGTCTGATAGGTAAACTTCAAAAAAAGAAGCCCTTCAGGTCCATGTCTGCAGCCTTTTGTGATATAGTAAAGCCCTGGGAAACATGACTAAGATGCTATACACTGTAAAGCTGAAATAGAAGAAGAATAGAATCAATTAGAAATAGGTAGGCTCGTATGGAATGATGTCCAACAGGTATCACTAAGCCAAAAATCCCAAACAGAACAACCCCAGCTAGTGGCAGAACAGTGTGTACACTCAGAACAACCCCGGCTAGTGGCAGAACAGATGTTACACTCCATTTCTGCATGATCATTCTGACAGCATAATTTTGTCTGGGTTCTCATAGGTTCTGAGGTTGGAATCTTGGAATAGGGGATATATATATATATATATTTATATATTTATATATATATATTTAATTTAAGCGCTCTTATTTTTTTTCCCAATTTTTATAATGGGAAAATAATTTCTTCAAAGTTACTTCCATATAAAAGATACATTATATTAATTCGTATGATCAGAACTCCATACCTTAGTTTCGAAAGCTTCACTCCAACTTCAAACCAGGAATTTGAAATTGGGCCATTTGCTATTCTGTAACCAAACATGGTAAACATCAGGGGGTTTGAGTCAGCAGTTTTAAATTTCATCTTCCTATGTAAAAGTTGAGCATTTCCCCCTTTTTACGCCTACATTTTAGTCTGAGTTATGTAATCTGTACTAAGTGATAATGCGGGTCTTTTCTTCTCCTTCCCAGCTTGGTATGATGAATAAGGATGAGCAGGTAGAGGAAAAGGCTTTGTGCGTTGTACCATATGAATGTTCATTGGTAGAAAACCAGCTATACCAATTTGATGTACTTTACATTAAGCATTAATAATAAGAAAAACTAAAAAAAAAAAAATGCTGCTATCTTTCAGTTACTATCTGACATGCTGCTATAAAAATTTACAGGTTTGAGCTTATTCACAACCAGTGTCTAAGTGTGTGTAGTTATCGTCCCTCCCATTGGTGAATTTGCTTGGGTCCAGAGAGGAAGAAGCCTAAACTCACCCAGATACAGTACTGGGTGACGGTGCCACACAGCCTGCTCCGATTTCCGCAGTTTGACAAGAGTCTTGCTGAATGAGAGTAGCTGAAAAACTGAGGAAAAGAGTCCACGGGCCTGATGGAGACTTCATGTGCTTGGTAAGAGCAGGAAGTTTTGTTCTGCTTTTGAAATTATTAACTGAAGCATTTTCTTTCAGTTTTGGAAGATTTTCAAAGTCTCTATTTTAATTTCTCTTTAAAATTATCTTCATGACTGCCCATGCATGGTATAACCCATAGGAAATAGTAAGTAAATCACAAAATCACAACTGTGTACAAAGAGTGTGATGGACTTGGAAACTGCCAGTGTCTATTTCTGTTCTCTTCAGCTTTGGAAGATGCCTTTAGGAGTGACTCAATTTAAGTTAACCCCAATGACAGGATCTCAACATTTCAGGGCTAGAAGGGACCATGTTTTTCACAACTAGTCAATCAAAGTGAGGCAGACAATTTACATCAACAAAGAGCATAGGATTCAAAAATGGAATTTTAAAACTTGAAAAGCAGTTGAGATTCTTGAGTCTCAGCTTAGAGGCAGGAGCTTAAGGATGCCAAGGTGCTGGAGGAGTGTGGGAATAGAGCATCTTGCCTTTTTTCCTCCTCCATTCTGCTTTTCAAATTTGGCTTTGTAATCTTGGAAAAGTCATTTATTTTCTCTGGGACATACTTTTCAAATCTAGAAAGTAAAATGAATGTACTAGATGCTCTATAAAACTCTCCCTGGGTTTAGTTTTTCATCAATTTTTTAACTAGTGTTATTGTGTGCACCTGGATGATTTCCAACCAGTGTGTTGTGACGATGGGGGTGGGGGGGAGGCAAACGGGGTGTAAACCTGTGTAAAACAGGGAGCATTAATTGGACTGATAGAAAGAAATGCTTCCATAAAATCTTCAGCCACAAGAAAATTCCCCCAGAAGATGCTTCCTTTCCAGTTCAAGGACACAGAGATGCAAGCTCACAGCTCATTCTTCAAACGAATTCTATTTCCAAACTTCTCTGCCTGCCTTTGTATGACATTTCGTGTTTTTGACTCACAGGCATATGCGCTTTAAAATGAGATTTTGGGATGCTTCAATGACTTCTAGTAGAAAAATGCAAATAAATGTAAATTTTTGTTATTATCAGCTTCATCAAAGCAAACAGGCAAAAACAAGAACATTATTAGAGTTTGATAAGAGTGTATATGTGAATGATTTCACCAGAGGACTGGGGAAAAACTCATCTTGTTCTGTTTCCTACTGTAGAGGCTCATCAATTGTCTCAGGTGGAATTACCTGCATATACCACTTGTCAGCCCCACTTTCAACCCCCATTCTCACTTTTTTCTCTTATACACGAGCTCCTCTTTTGATTTCTGAAATGTAATTTCAATAAATGGTCGACTTGAATCAAGACATTCAGGCATAAACAGGGGAGAGAAGGTGTGAATAACAATAGCTCATTGGAAGAAAGACACAGCATTTATATCACGGGGGAAAAAAGGAAAACTCAGATTGCTAGTACTCCAAGGAGAATAAAATGAAAATAAAAAATCGTGGGACCTCCTGTGAGATTTCCAGGCTGTAACACATTAGTTACCTTTGAATATAGTTTGGTTTATCTTCTGACACTTTTTCCTTGACTATATCTAAATTTCTTTGGGGATAGGGATCTGGCATTTAATTCAATATACTCAGAAGCCCAGAACGTTCTGGAACAGACAAAACACTTTCAATAAACTTACACTTAATGAGTGATAGCTTATCCATAAAGGGCTAAAACTGGAAATAGTCATCTGACAGTTGGCCAGTGTATATAACAAGGCCTGTTCTGAAGATCTAAGGATTACATTCATGCAAAAAAAAAAAAAAAAAAAAAATCCATTAGGTAAGGAGGCATGTCTCCAGAAATGCATGTAAGACCATGACCTTGTTAAGAACCTATTACCACAGAACAAAATGCCTAAAACAAAACAGAATCTCAAACTGTCTTTCAAAATTTGGAGGGATTTAAGGAGCAATTGCATGACGAGATGGGAAGTTTGAGTGTAAGAGTGCTCTAATTTTTCCTGTCAATAATCTTGAGAAATTTTGTTTTTGTTTTTTTGTTGTTGTTGAAATAGTTCTGTTTTACTGTTGATCCTTCAAAATGGAAAGAATTGGACACAAAGAGCCCAGGAGTTGGAGGTTGCCGTGAGCTATGACACCACGACACTCTACCCAGGGTAACAGCTTGAGACTCTTTATCAAAAATAAATAAATAAACACTCCATGCCAATGAACCAACAAATCCACTGACGTCTCAGCCACGCATTGCTTCCCTCCATTTAATACAGCTTACAAAATTGTATCACATATATCTTTAAATAAAAACAACACTCTTTTCTTCCAAAAAAAAAAAAAAAAAAAAGAAAGAAAGAAAGAACATAAATTCTTTCAAGAATCTGCTAGAAGTGGTGAATCTTATTTCCTGTTCTTTTGAATACGGGTTTGCATTAGCACTGGATTGGACTGTTGAAGCCACTGTAAGAAGATTACTGGGCAGGAATTAGAAGCCTTGAATTCTGATTTTAGCTTTGTAGTTCTCTAGCTGTATGAACTTGTTTAAGGCTTGCAAGGAACTTGCTTAGGTTCCTAGCACAAAAAGAGAAATCTCTGGTACTGAGATTTTCCCTAGGGTAGCAGTTCCCAGCGTCTTTGTTAAACCCCCACTGTGGAACTCTGTCCCTAGAGTCCCCCATTCAGTGGGGCTGGGGCTGCGGCTGGAGTCGGGGTGAGAATTTGCCTGTCTAACCTGTTCCCAGGTGCTGCTGACACTGCTGACTTGGAGATCTCACTTTGAGAACCACTGCCTTAGTGCAAAGACCAAATGGGACCCACTAGCCTACAAATTCTTTCACTGGCTGTTTCTCCTATTCCTTTGTATTCACACATTTCTCAGGGGGTTCTCTCTGAGGGCTAGTTCACGTTCACGGCAGGAGCCCCTGTGATAACAGCAATAACTACAAGACTTGCTTCTTTCTTCTGCTCTTTCTAATGAATCCTCAAGTCTCTGGGGCCACCTTACACTGCTCCACTGAATCAGCGCTCAAAGTACGCTGTCAGACCTCTGCAAATGAACCTCTTTGCTGGTTCTTTGCCTCTGGCTCTTCCCCCTACCCCAGCCCTCTTTCTGGCCTCCTGCAGAAGGCTCTTTGCCTAGACTTTCTTGCCTGGGGGGGTAGAGAGTAACAGGGCTTATGAGCTGTATAACACATTCACTCTCAAGGCAGTTTCTCCAGTTTGCTCTTACTTGCTTTTGAAAAGCACATTTTCTCTGGTTCTCTGGGAAGAAAACAAGAAGTTGAATGGTGTAGGGCAAAGCAAAAGTGTAAATCTTCATACAGAGGAAAAATAGGAAAAAAGGAATGATGTTTCTTGTTAGGGATGCAGTAAGAGACCTAGCTCTTACCTGTTGAATAATTTAAGCTAATTGTTGAACCCATTAAGTGTTGTAGGGAAGGGTTTGCCCCAAATGCTTTGTGTATGCTCCCCTTTGCAAGAACAGTAACAGAGCAGACCCAGGGGCTAGACTCCTGCAGCCCTCTCATCCTGTCCTCCCCTCCTCCCTCCTTCAGACCCTCCCTTCTCTAACCAGCACCTTGGATAGATCCAAATGGCCTTTACTAGAATCTTCACTACATCGAAACAACTAATAAACATGACTTATGGTGACGCCAGACTCTATATCCTAAATCTCTGTTGTAGGGACTTCTGCAACTCTGTAATTTATGTGGCTAATAGCCTGATCTCAGCTGCCTACTTTCTTCCTCCTAGTGCTTAAATAAAGCCTCTACTTTAGGTGAGCTGACTTCCCTGAACCCCAATGTGCTGCTATATAATTTTTGACTCAATGCTTTCGTTTTTGGTCTTCATTGTGTCTGAAACACTTTTATGAACTTTCTTGGTTTCTTTCCCTTTCTCTTCCTCAAATGCCATCTTCCTGGTGAAGACTGTTTGTCTCTCACTTTGTTGAGTGGGTTAGACTTGTCTCTTCCTTTTTTAAAGAACTTTATGGGATAGGGACTTTATCTCACACATCTTTAAAAAAAAAAAAAAGTTTTGTAGAGTGTTTCCTTTCTGGTAAGTGTTTGATAAACAAGTATGCCTAATTAACTTTTTTTTAATATGTGTTATCTCAGCAATAATCATTAAACACCTGTTACCTTCCCATTTTAATCACCCACCCTCTTATTTAAACTTAGAGGAAGAGGTCCATAGAAATTAGGCAAACAGTATGAGGGAATAGAACCTATTAATTGGTGGAAGTTAAGTTATAACCTGTTCTATCTAACTGCAAAGGTGTTTCCTTTCTGTCAACACCACCCCTGTTGTTAACTACTGGAGAATGAGGGACCTTAGCAAGGATGCATGACTTGCCCAAAGTCACACTGCAACCTACTTCTTGAGAAGATGAATTAAAAATTCATTGAGTTAATCATTATTTTATATATAGTTATGTATAGATGAGAAGAAGTAGAAAAATCACTATTCCAGCTATTGTGTTGGTGAATTCCAATATAAAATTGAGAGAAGTCCACCTTCTCTCTGGGCTTTTTGTTTGTTTGTTTTTTAACCCCCAAGCAAAGTCTATTGTATAAAATACACAAGGTGATGATACTTCAGGTCACAAAGATTTTTGTTCCTGGTGCCTCCCAGGTTTGCATGAGAGAAATTGCCTGAAACATCCTGCCTGATGCTCTCATGGGAGCCAGGGCTTTATGATTATGTATGAGACATTATTACGACTACTTAACTAATAACATTTTAATTTAATGCATTTCATATTTCCATATTTATTGTGCTCTAGTCATGTTTTATGAGGAGTGTGAACGTGGAAATTTAATGTAACTGTTATTTAGTATGTATGTACAGTGTGTTTTCCTCAAGAGGTTCCCCTGCTGTGCACAAATGTAAAATAAATACAAATAAATTCAACCCTTTAATAAGCCTCCAGAGTGCCCCAGCCTAGCTGATCAAGTCATCCCCTTTCCTACCCTTGAAGAATTCTCTACAGAAACAAACTGATTAGAGCCAAATCCCCTTGGAAAATCGAGTTTCCTTTTTAAAGCATCTTAATCTGCCTCCTTTCAAAGCCATATTATCCTCCAAACAGAACCTGAAAGCGATTCCATTTCTGCCATTTTCCAGCCAAAGAAGATATTTTGGGAGTAAGGGGAATGAGAGGAAACCACTGTTGTATCAGCCAATCTGCCCTCCTTACAATTGGTTTGCAAAGAGTAAGGTTGGTATCTGTGCAGCATCCAGGCAGGGAGATTGGAAGGCAAAGATGCTCAGCTTCCAGAGACTTTCAGTGGCTGAAGGACACACTAAGGTGGAACTGCAAATTCTCTAACTAGATTTCACTTTGTACTAACTAATACAGCGGTGAGAAATGAATACTTCACACTGATCAAACCCTAGCAGGGTGTTTTCTAGTCAATGCACATGTTGTGATTTCTTTCTCCTTCAGAATGAAAACCCATACTTCCTCATTTTCAGAATATGGATAATCCTGGAAAAGAAAAAAAAATAGAAAATTCTCTCCTCTTTTCTCTTCATTGAGAATCCTTTATTTCTATAATCCAATGAAGAAGGGGTAATTTTTCAAGTTAAAATATATTCAATTTTTTTTTAAGCTTTGAAAGTGAAACATTTTTGAAGTCGAAGCTGTTCACTTTAAATGTAATTTGAAAGCAACTGTGATCATCTCAATTAACTATAACTGATGTGTCCTAAAGATATCAATATCAGGATTTTAAAGATAGCTGTCTCAAAGAACAAACACTTAGAACAAAATACTTCCAATTCACTGGAGTCTTCAACTTTGGATATAGTTGGACTGTACGTGTGCAGCAGGAGGAAGGAGTAAGGGGTCAGCTTTCAAGAGTCTCTATGATGAGACAGGAATACATTTCAGCTTTATATTCCCTACAGAGTCCTGTAGAGCTGAATTCAGACAATCATCTTTCCTGGATCTTCTAAGAAGAGAATAGCTGCTATCCTGGAATGGTCTGGAATGACCTAAGGAGGGTACTGATCAAGAGCTCAGTGCCCTCCAAGGTGTCTTCCAGTCCAAGGACTCTATTAATGTGCTTTCTTATCAGCGTGCTCTTGTCAGTCTATATTAACTGGTCGGCTCTTACAGTGGCATATTCTACACGCCAAAACAAAAGGAAAGGAAAGGAAGACAGGAATTAATGTCAATGGCCTGGCGTGTGCAAGAAACTCTGCTATCATATCTTGTTTTATTTCCCCTCAAACTATGTCATCTTGTCAACTGTATTTCATAGTTTTGGAACTTAAAGCTCTGAAAAGTTAAGTAACTAAGTTTGTAAGTGGCAGAAGGGGACTGAAACCAGGAATGCCTGGCTCCATGCTCTTTCTATCTCACAACACAGCTGCAGAATGGCAGTAGCCCAGGGAAGGGAATGTGTACAGGGACAACTGAAAGGCTGGGGAAGTAATCTAATTAGAGAAAGGATGTTTGTAAATACATGCACGTGGAATGGTCTGGGAAGTGACTAAACTCATTGGCTGGAGGAGAAACTTCACAGAGAACGTAAGATAAGAGCGACTAAAGACAAGATCATGCCTTTGTCATTTGATTTTTTGCTGGATTTGGAAATACATCCTTCAGAGTCACTCCTGTTTTTTCTCAAGATTGGTTTCATTAGAGGAAGTAAAATCTGTGTCCAGCACAGTAGGCTGACTTTGGTCAGCAAGAAAGGTTTCTGTACAGAGTTAGTACTTAGCTAAAACCTAAAGAGGAGCAAAAGTGCAACGTGTGCAAATGTGTTAACAAGGGAGGAGATGTTGGCAAGTTCAGGAAATTTAACTAAGATCATCAGTCCTGGAACACAGTGAGTTGGAGGAAAAAATGGCACAAGGGCACAGTGGGGAGGTAAGCAGGGCTAGTTCATATGCAACCTTGTGAACCATGATAAGGAGTTTAATTTTTTATGACATTTAAGGGACAGCAACTAAAGGTGTATGAGCCAGCAGAAAGATGCCTTCCTGCAGCTATGTGGTGAGGGAATTGTTGAGGAAGGGTTATAAGGGTCACTCAGTTGGATTAATCCAGGCCTGAGATCATGGTGCCCTGGACAAAGGTGACAGCAGAGGAGGTGGAAAGAAATGTACAGGGTGTGAGGTGTATCTTGGAGATAGATTGATCAGCACTTATTAATGAATGAGATGCTGTTGATAAGGTTAAGACGTATCAGGGTAGAGTTTTTGGCTTGACTAACCCAGGAGTTTGTTTTATAATACGTTATGAGTCTGAATAATTTAATAGATTTTCAGTAGATAAATATTTCTCAGACTAAAGCTCTAAGGAAGGTTTCTTAGCTGATCTTGCCCTTACATCAATATTAAAACCAGAATATGAGTAACATTGACAGGAAAACAACAAGGTATTCGGTTTTAATTTGAGATAAAGAAAGAATACTTTTTTAATGTATAAGTATATTCCAAATATTGTTTGGGAAATGCTTTTACAAAAAAAAAAATGCTGCTAGTTTGACTGGATATTTTGTATCTGCTATACAATTCTGAATACAAATTTAACTAGGTGGAATGCAAATTTAATTGGGTGCCCTGTATTCTTACTTGCTAAATCGGGCAACCCTATGTAAGATCTTTCGTACTTTTTTTCTTTTTTCTATTACCCTACCTAACTTTGTTTCTAAGTTAGATCTCTTTTTCTTTTTTCTTTTCAAAAGAAAAGACTGTTTCTCTTCTCCTTGGCAAGCCAGATTCTGTAACTGGGCCACCTGCTCTAGGACCTTATCACGATTTTCCTTTCTTCCCTTCAAGGTTGTTAGAGACATTTTACAATTGTGTGTGTGTTGCCCCATTTTGTCTTATAGTAATTCATATGTAGTTTTAATTACTTATTTTATTCTTTTACTATTATTATCAATATAATTATAAAATGCCTTATTCTTTTCTTTCTTTTCTTTTCTTTTTTTTTTTTTTTGGCAGTTTTTGGCCGGGGCTGGGTTTGAACCCACCACCTCAGGCATATGGGGCTGGTACCCTACCCCGTTGAGCCACATGTGCCACCCCAAATGCCTTATTCTTTATAATATATACATAGAAATGTGTGAAAGTACAAATGGTTTTGTTCACCATAATTAAAATAACAAAAGACAGGCTGGGTGTGATGGCTCATACCTGTACTGCTGAGAGGCTGGGGCAGGTGTATCGCCCGAGCTCAGGACTTTGAGGCCAGCCTGAGAAAAGGGGGCCTTGCCCCTACCAAAAACAGAAAAACTAGCCAGGTTATCTGACGGGTGCCTGTAGTCCTAGGTACTTGGTAGGCTAAGGCAAAAGGATCACTTAAGCCCAAGAGCTTGAGGCTCCTGTGAACTATGATGCCATGGCACTCTACCCAGAGTGACTGTGATTAAATCTTAAAAATAAATAAATAAGCAAATCAAAGGACAACTGCCATATTGGAAAAGAATTATTTTCCATAAATATAATAAATGCTTAATGTACAAAATATATAAATAAGTCCTATAAGCCAATAAGTCAAAAAAAAAAAAAAAAAAAAAAAACAACATAAGACACAGAGAAATCTGATATCAAACAGGGCAATTCACAAAGCTGCAAAACCAAATGGATGATATACATGAAAGATAACTAATCTCTCAGTAAGAGAAAATGAATTTATACCAATCATAAGAATTTAACATCATTTTCCAAAAATTAGTAAGCTTAATGTCAAATGTTTATAAACTATAAGGATACTGAAACCCTTATACTACACTGGTAAATGTATTTAACCATGGAAATCAATTTGTCATAAGCTATTAATATTTAAACACACTGTTCATTCTAACAATATCATTCTTAGGAATCTGTGTATTCAACAGAAATAAACTATACACCAGCACAAGGTAACATGCATGCAGATGCTCACAAAATTGTAAAAGTTGGAAGCAACTAAAATATTCAGCAATATGGAAATGGTAACTCAAACAATATATTACTGAGATAAAGAACAGTTAAACAATATGAGGTAGACTGTATATTGTGACGTAGAGAAATCTCCTAGTGTGCAATTTTTCAGCACAAAGGTTGAGTGAAAAGAAGCATGCAGATTAATATATAAAGATCATATCACTGATGTAAAATGATCAAACCCAAATAAAACAAAATAAACCTATAAAACAAAGTTGTAGTTTTTATAGCTTCACATTATCTAAATGCATTAAAAATGAGAGGTTTAAGATAGACATGAAAAGGGAACTGAAAATAGAAGAATTCACTGAAGTCCTATATAAGAGCAATGTTTTCACTTGTAAGTCCCTCTTTCTCATCTCAAATGCAGACACAAATCAAACAGCTGGCATTTACCTCCAGCAAAAACAGTGGGCCCTTTTCCAGTAACACTGAACGTACTGTCAGGCAAAACCTGATCTTATCCACACTCTGTGAGTGACTTTGAAGCTTGACAGCTGGCTTTCTGGATCCCTGGATGATTCCACTAAAATGAAGTCCTGTATTTTCTTACTTCATACAGAAATACAAGTGAGAATTACAAATAGGAATTAGGTATAACAGAAGGCAGAGGCCTTTATTAAAATCCACAATACATTTATTTTTATAGGAAATATTACTAGACATATGAGAAAAGCAGCAGAATGAGATGGAATAGCTAAAATTAAGGAACTAAAAATTGACATCAGAGGATATAGTGATGTCAGGTATCATTAAATAAAAGAAATTGAAGGAGAGGATACTAATGAATAAACTCAGAAATATTCAGAAAAATATCACATCTACAAAACAAAAACAAAATGCTATAAGAGCATACTTGTCAAAATTAAAAATTATAATTAAATTGAAAATTATGACTAAGATTAAAAATAAAAATTGTAGCAGGCCATTGCTAGAATAGTCTTAGAGCCCAGATTGGAATGCAGTGATAGAATGTTATCTTAAAGTAGTTTCTAACACTGGGTAAAAGTTGAATTAACGTATTTTATGAAGAACATAATGGGCATCTGATAATGATGATGATAACAATAATAAATAGAAGGAAAAATGAAAGTTTTAAAAAACCAAGCAGTGGGTGACTCTTATTAAGATTGAGATTGAGGGTGGCGCTTGTGGCTCAGTGAGTAGGGCGCAGGCCCCAAATACTGAGTGAGGGTGACGGGTTTAAACCCAGTCACGGCCGAACTGCAACGAAAAAATAACCGGGCGTTGTGGCAGGCGCCTGTAGTCCCAGCTGCTCGGGAGGCAGAGGCAGGAGAATCGCTAAGCCCCAACAGCTGGAGGTTGCTGTGAGTCCTGTGATGTCACAGCACTCTACCGAGGGCAGTAAAATGAGACTCTGTCTCTACAAAAAAAAAAAAAAAAAAAAAAAAGATTGAGATTGATATAAGTGCTCAAGGGTAAACTTAGCTTTATATCTAAAGTGAGATTTTTCTTTTTGTTTAATTCTCATAATGAGGATTTGTCCATGTATAATTTAAACATTTAAAATAAATTGTGTGAAAGTGAAATTAGCTTTTCTTACTGTAGAACCTCACTTTCTGTCAGAAGCATGTAAAAATCTTTAAGTATATTTTTATATGTTTTTTCCTTGTATTTCTATCAATGCAATCTGTATATGTAGTAAATATATACTGTTAAGTGCATAAAAATTCATTTTTTCGTCTTGAGAAACTTTTATTTTTATCAGGTGGAATATATCTCTTTGTTCTATTATAGTTCCCATTTTTACCTAAAACTCTATTTTACTTAATGTTTTTATTATACTTCTTTCTACTGTAAGTCAATATTTTTTATTCTCTGTTGCTTTATGTACTGTGCTATTATTTTTGTGTCATTCGCAATCAGAGTCTATCTGATTTTCTTTAGAAATTATACTCTAAGAGTTGCTGTGTTTGTATTATAATTTTCTGTATTTTGAGCTGACTCTTATAATTATGTTTTCTATTTATCATATGTTCTTAGAGTTTTTGGTTTTGTATTTCTGCCATTCGATCCTACAATTCCTCTACTAGGTATATACCCAGAAGACCAAAAATCACATTATAACAAAGATATTTGTACCAGAATGTTTATTGCAGCCCAATTCATAATTGCTAAGTCATGGAAGAATCCCAAGTGCCCACTGACCCATGAATGAATTAATAAATTGTACACCATGGCATATTATGCAGCCTTAAAGAAAGATGGAGACTTTACCTCTTTCATGTTCACGTGGATGGAGCTGGAACATATTTTTCTTAGTAAAGTATCTCAAGAATGGAAGAAAAAGTATCCAAAGTACACAGCCCTACTATGAAACTAATTTATAGCTTTCATATGAAACCGATAAACCAATTATAACCTAAGAATATGGGGAAAGGAGAAAGGGAGGGTAGGGGTAGGGGGAGGTGGATGGGTAGTATCTCCACTCTCCCCCCCCCCCCATATGTTGCAGAGGAGGATGGGTGGAGGGAGAAAAATTGGTGAAACCACATCTACAGTGCATCTTACAAGGATACGTGTGGAAACTTACTAAATGTATTAATAGAATATAAATGACTTAACACAATAACTAAGAAAATGCCAGGAAGGCTATGTTAACCAGTGTGATGAAAATATATCAAATGGTTTATAAAACCAGTGTATGGTGCCCCATGATTGCATTAAAGTACACAGCTATGATTTAATAAAAAAAAAAAAAAGAAAAGAATTTTACCTGCTTCTTTGATCACCAGCATTTCCTACATCATAGAATGTGATAATAATAATAATATTGGAATATCGATGACACAGTCCATACAGAGATGCATAAGTTATTCTGACTTTAATGTTATAACTTTATTGTAGTACCTCCTTGAATAATTTTTTTCAACATGGACTCATGACTAGACTAATAATTTAAGTCTTTGAATGACTCCAAAGCACTCTTTTTATACCATGAAGTGCAATGTAAACTGTGGGTTTTTAGATATGTTCTTTATCAAGTGAAAGAACTTTACCTCCATTCCTAGGTAACAGAAAGTTTTATTTTTTAATCATGAATTTATTGAATTCTGTCAAATGCTTTATCTTCATTAATCTATGTGATTGTATACTTTTTCTTCTTATTCTATTGATACAGTAGTTTACATTGACTTTCCAATATTGAACCAGCCTTGCATACCTGGAAAAAAATTCAAGTTAGTCATGGTATATAATTTCTTTTATACATTATTGGTTGTAAGTTGCTAATTCTCCTGTGAGGATGGCAACAAAGGTCTTTTGGAAGATACGAATGATGTCTTCTAAATTTGATACGTTGAAGTTGAAAGTAAATGTCTTACTTTTCATTTTGATGATTACTTTTTTTATTCTTTATGATTCTTGGGTACATTTTTTTAATGGGAACAATGTAATAACCTCTAGATTATTTAAGATTCAAATAAAATTATAGGAAGATCTTAAAATAAGTAAACTGTATCTTGCTTCTTAAGCTGTTAGTCATTCATTTGTGGAGTGAGTTGCTATTCTTTTGGGTTATTGGTCTTCTTCAGATGTTTGCTTGTATTTTCCATTTAGAACCCATGCTGTGCTTAAGGTGGGTGCCAATTCTTGTGTCAGAGGCCTGTTTTTGAAGTCTTTGAGGGTTTGACTGGGTATGCCACAAAAAAGCTGTGCCCACTGCTTTGTATTTGGAGTAAGAAACCTCTCTGTTCCTCTTCCCTAAGGTCATAAAAATAGAGTCAGCCATATAACACAAAATTATTCTGAGTAAAAAGTGACCCCAAGAAATTATCTGCCCTACATTATTTGACTATAGGTCATACAACCTCCATTCTAGTAAGAGCTTTGTGCACCCCAGAAGGAAGGAATGCATGCTCCAAGATGCAAAGAAGAATCAGACAGGCTTTGCTGGATTCCTCCACTCAGTCTCTAATCCTTTCATGAATAATTTTATATATTCATATTTCTACATGGATGTCTATACATTATTAACCCTAAGCATAAAGATGGGCAATGTCTCCTGTATCTGTGTCTATACTCTAAAGGCCTCTGTAAAATACACATTAAATACATTTGTATGTCTTTTATCCTATTAATCAATCTGCCTCACATCAGTGATGTTTCAGAGGAACTTTAGGGAGCCAGGGGCCTTCCTCTATAAATATGATTTTTTCCCAGTGGTAAAATTCTTAGTCAGCAAAAGCATAAATAAAAGAAGGTTCCAAGCAGCCTGATGCTCTAAAGAAGTTCTCAGTTGAGCCTACTGATGATTTCCCGAGAGCCCTCTTATTTTTCTTCACTTCATCTTATCTGAGAATGAAAAACCTCTGGAATTATGCCTCTCGTTTAACTACCTTTTTTTTTCTGTGTGTTTTGCTCTGTGGTCTTAGTTCATCCAGTTCATTGATGTTCAATCTTTTAGAAAGCCTTCAATGTTGCTGGTTTCCTGATTTTTCACTCTTACTTTTCAGCTTGTATAAATTACAAATGACATTTACTGCAATTTGAAATCCATACAGGTCCTTTTTCTTGAACCATTCTCTCACATTATAAACCCACACTTATTAGAATGGTTTTCTGATTAAATTCCTAACTTCAAGAGACTAAAAGAGACATTTCTATCTTTATCAAGAATACAGTTTTATACACAGAGGATCGTCATTAAATTAATAAACAAATATACAAATGAATGAAGTATATGTAACAGCTATGTTGCATTCTGGCTTCACATCTAATGCAGATAGCATTTCTTAATTTGGCAATAAATAAATTGGAGGAAGGAAAACAGAAGAGAAAAAAAGAAAGAAATCCAGAGAAAGAAAGAGGTTTCCCTTGTAGAGCACAATTGCACAGAGGGGAAGTCGCCCCACATATGTTCTCTGGCATCTCCACTCTCCCCCCCATATGTTCTCTGGCATCTCAACTCTCCCCCCCACATGTTCTCAGGCATCTCAACTCTCCACTCTTATGTTCTCTGGCATCTCCACTCTCGCACCCTCATATGTTCTCTGGCATCTCCACTCTCCCCCCCATATGTTCTCTGGCATCTCCACTCTCCCCCCATATGTTTTATGGCATCTCCACTCTCCCCCCCATATGTTTTCTGGCATCTCCACTCTCC
>CAUYPK010058953.1:0-28459 GCA_963574355.1 Loris lydekkerianus | reverse complement strand
AGGCTGCCCATTGTCTCCACTGCTCTTTAACATTGTAATAGAAGTTTTAGCCATCGCAATTAGGGAAGAAAAGGCGATCTAGGGTATCCATATAGGGTCAGAAGAGATCAAACTTTCGCTCTTCGCAGATGATATGATTGTATATCTCGAAAACACCAGGGATTCTACTACAAAACTCTTAGAAGTGATCAAGGAATACAGCAGTGTCTCAGGTTACAAAATCAACATTCATAAATTGGTAGCCTTTATATATACCAACAATAGTCAAGCTGAAAAAAACAGTTAAGGACTCTATTTCGTTCACAGTAGTGCCAAAGAAGATGAAATATTTGGGAGTTTATCTAACAAAGGACATGAAAGATCTCTATGAAGAGAACTATGAAACTCTAAGAAAAGAAATAGCTGACAATGTTAACAAATGGAAAAATATACCATGCTCATGGCTGGGAAGAATCAACATTGTTAAAATGTCCATACTACCCAAAGCAATATACAATTTTAATGCAATCCCTATTAAAGCTCCACTGTCATACTTTAAAGATCTTGAAGAAATAATACCTCATTTTATATGGAATCAGAAAAAACCTCAAATAGCCAAGACATTACTCAGAAATAAAAATAAAGCAGGAGGAATCATGCTACCAGTACTGAGACTATACTATAAATCGATAGTGATCAAAACAGCATGGTACTGGCACAAAAACAGAGAAGTAGATGTCTGGAACAGAATAGAGAACCAAGAAATGAATACAGCTACTTTCTGTTATTTCATCTTTGACAAGCCAATTAAAAACATTCAGTAGGGAGAAGATTCCCTATTTAACAAATGGTGCTGGGTGAACTGGCTGGCAACCTGTAGAAGACTGAAACTGGACCCACACCTTTCACCATTAACTAAGATAGACTGTCACTGGATAAAAGATTTAAACTTAAGACATGAAACTATAAAAATAATAGAAGAAAGTGCAGGGAAAACTCTTGAAGGAATGGGTCTGGGTGAATATTTTATGAGGAGGACTCCCAGCCAATTGAAGTAGTATCAAAAATACATTAATGAGACCTGATCAAACTAAAAAGCTTCTGCACAGCCAAGAACATAGTAAGTAAAGCATGCAGACATCCCTCAGAATGGGAGAAAATATTTGCAGGTTATGCCTCCGACAAAGATTTGATAACCAGAATCCACAGAGAACTCAAACGTATTAGCAAGAAAAGAACACATGATCGCATCTCAGGGTGGGCAAGGGAGTTGAAGAGCTACTTCTCTAAAGAAGACAAGGGCACGGCTTACAGACACATGAAAAAATGCTCGTCATCCTTAACAATCAGAGAAATATAAATCAAAACTACTTTGAGATATTACCTAACTCCAGTAAGAGTAGCCCACATAACAAAAAGCCAGAGACGTTGGCATGGATGTGGAGAAAAGGGCACACTTTTACACTGCTGGTGGGAATGCACACTAATATGTTCCTTTTGAACACGTTGAAGGGATGTTTGGAGAATACTTAGAGATCTAAAAGTAGACCTGCCATTCAATCCTATAATTCCTTTTCTAGGTATATACCCAGAAGACCAAAAATCACAAAAAACAAAGACATCTGTACCAGAATGTTTATTGCAGCCCAATTCATAATTGCTAAGTCATGGAAGAAGCCCAAGTGCCCATCGACCCACGAATGGACTAGCAAATTGTGGTACATGAATACTATGGAATATTATGCACCGTTAAAGAAATATGAAGACTTTACCTATTTCATGTTTACATGGATGGAGCTGGAACATATTCTTCTTAGCCAATTATCTCAGGAATGGAAGAAAAAGTATCCAATGTACTCAGCCCTACTGTGAAGCTAATTTGTAGCTTTCATATGAATGCTATAACTCAACTATAGCACAAGAATATGGGAAAAGGGCCAAGGAAGGGGAAGGGAGAGGGGAGGTTGGGATGGAGGGAGGGTAATTGGTGTGGCCACACCTATGGTGCATCTTAGAATGGGCACAGGCAAAACTTACTAAAGGCAGAATACAAATGTCTACATACAATAACTAAGAAAATGCCATGATGGCTACGTTGAACAGTTTGATGAGAATATTTCAGATTGTATCTGTAACCAGCACATTGTATCCTTTGATTGCACTAATGTACACAGCTATGATATAACAATAAATAAATAAATACAAAAAGAAAAACAATATTCGGAGATTTTAACACTATTTCAAAAATTGATAGCTCAAACAGCTAACAAAGTCAGTAAAATTAGAGAAAACGAAATCCACAGTTTGATTTATTAGAAATACATGGGAAAGTATATCAAGCAAGTGAAGGATATACATCTTTTCAAGCATATGTGAAACTTTTTTAAAAATTGGCTATATTCATACATATAAAACAAGTGGCAAAAATTTTCAAAATAGTATTGCCATACAGACCACATTCTTTGACTATAACACATTTATAGAGTTAGAAATCAATAACAAAAATGATTTAAGAGAAATTTACATGGAAAACTAAGGTACACTTTTAAATACAAATATAAAACTTTTTATTATATTTTGAGATTATCTAAATGTCACCTTTATTTTCACAAGTTGTCTTTTTTTAAGTATTTTTCTCTTTAATGATTTTTTTCATTTATGTTCTGAATTTTTTTTTTTATTTCTTTGGATTGATTTTCAACAGTCTCATTAAGCCCATTGAGCTTGCTTGTGGTCCACATTTTGAATTCCATAACAGACATTTCAAAAATTTCCTTTCGATTGGAGTTCATTGCTGGGGAGCTAGTGTGATCCTTTCAGAGTATCAAAATAGCCTGCTTTCTTTTATTGCCAGAGTACTTAAGTTGATTCCTTTTCATCTGGGGCCTCTTTCCTCAGCTCAGAACAGTTGATTGGTTCACCCATTTTCCTCTTCCAGGAACTTGACTGCTTAGCATGGAGAGGGAGAGGTACACAGCCTTTCAGTTCTTGTGTGTTAAGTGTTTTTTGTTGTTGTTTAGCAGGCCCAGGCTTGCTTTGAACAGACGAACCACAGTGCATGGGGCTGGCACTCATTGAGCCACAGGTGCCCAGCCAGCTCACGCATGTAGGTATCCACTATAGTGTTCCTGGCAATGTGGGTCAGTTGGACATCAGACCCTGGGAAAGTATTCAGGTGTCAGCAGTAGTGGACTAGGTTAGGTAATCCCCCATTCCCAAGCTCCTGAAGGTTGTTCTTGAGTCCTAGGGGGTGGGGAGAGTGGACTAGACTTTGACTTGGCTAGCAAACTTACCCTCAAGCCTCCCTGGGATCAGGTGCTGGCTTTGAGTGTGAGAGGTGGGGTCATCTGCTCCAGAAGAATACTTAGGCAGAAGAAAGGCAGAGGCTCTGTGGATCTATCACAGGAGGGGCAGGCCCCTCTTGACAAGATTAGCAGAGGCAGACAGCTGTAGGACACACAACCTGCTGATATCTCTCTCTCTGTCTCTCTTATCAGTGACATTGGTCTCTGTCTTTTGAGGACACAGAAGTACCCAGGTTCCCAGCTCCCACCCTGACCCAGCTGCAGCAGAACTAGTGAGGCAGCTCAACCCACTATGTACAAGGCTGCCAGACTGGCTACAGGCTGTGGCTGAAATGCTCCAGCAAGTCCAATGCCATAGATTTGTCTCTGGTGGTAGGCTCCTCCCAGAAGAGGTGAGCTACTTGGAGAGGGGACTGCAGTCCCACCTTCCCTAAAGGAAGTGCTAGCTTCTGTTCTTAGGGCACATGAAAGCACTTACTGCAGTTTTTTAGAGGGGAAGAGGTGAGCTCCAGACTCCAGGGAAGACTGTGTGTGATAGAGGGAAGGCAGCCCCCGAGTACCCTAGCTTAATTGTCCTCTGGAACCCTTGCCAGTCCCAAGCAGAAACAGGCTTTCAGGCGGCTCTAGTAGAAGGGCCACAGACAACTTTGGGTCTTAAGTTCCGTGTCCTCTGGTGAAGGAAAGTGCATGTTTCACCTTCCTGTGTCCTAAAAAGAGCTGGCACCACTTCCCATTTCCCAGGCCACTGCTCTCACAGATCTTTCACAGTCCAAGACGCTGCTGGGGAATGTTCGTGTGGGATTCGGTGACAAAGAGACAGAGGGGCTAGAGGCACCCAGAGTGTGTGCAGGCATCTGGCCCCCCACTGTCTCTGCCCAGGTCTGTGGTGGGGGAAGCAACCCCATGTGAGTCTGTAGCTGTCTCACAATGGCAGAAGCACCTGGATTCATTGGGGTGGAAGGGCTCTCCCACAGATTGGGGTTGGCAGGCTCCTACAGGGGAGAGGGGAGGAAAAGTAAACAGTCCCCCCTAACTTTTCCCCTGGGTTCTACATCCTTTAGGGCTCCATCTCAGCCAAATCTTGCTCTTTCTCCTTCTGACTCGCAGCTTTTTCCCATGGAATTTCTGGTAAGGGTAGGTTCTGGAATATTCCCCTCGGTATTTCACCTGGGATATGCTTTCTCACCTGAAACTTTTTATTCTATTTGGGATGATCTGGCAACCAATGTCTTCTAGTCAGCAAATTACACCTTCCCTATTTGACTTCTTAAAATATGGGGCAGATACATGAATATTTATTTTTCTTTAAACTAGAAAGGTACATTATACACCCTCTTGTAAGCATGATATATTTCATGTGCATACAAAAAATATTTAAAGTCACTCAGTATGAAAACAACCAAAGAGGGTCAGAGTGAGGGAGGAGAGTTTTCTAGATGCCCCTGAATCACTTGGATAAACACTTCCTGTGAGCCTGCTGCCTGCTAGGAATTGTGCAGCTGTGCAGGCCTCTCCTGGATCTTTTGTCCCTCCACGCCCTCTTGTGGATGGGAGAAAATCCATTTATCCTCAGAGTCAGAGCATCCTCTGACTCTGCATCTTGAGTAGGAGACTTTGCCATGCAGGCTTCCCTTGTCCTGTGGACGTTTCTGCTGTGATGCTCTTCTCTCCCTAACCGGACTGAAATAGCTGTCAAGGGCTCACTGACCCTTCATCCCTTCAGTGCATAAAAACATACATAAATATTTAACTTAACACATACTTCCCTGATTTTTCTCCTGGATAGATGGATAGAAACACAATTTTAGAAAAAAAGGATTTAGGATTCAGGCGTGTAGTTGTATTGGCTATTGATTAGTTTTGGTTATTATTATTAATAATAATAGAAGTTCTGTTGTTGGCCAGTACTCCTGGGCACAGAGGACCTTCAGGCCACTCAAGGGGACCCTGATGGAGTATGTTGGCTATAGCCTTAGCCCTGGCCAGGCTCTGAGCATTACCCACACTTCTGCCTGAGATCAGTCCCCCACCCATCCACCATCACCATTGGTAGCCTCCTTTAGCCTTCTTTTCTAATAGAACCTAGATTTGTTTCATCTCTCCCATGTAGCAAATAAGATATAGAAAAGTCTACTGGGCCTCATTGAAATAGCCCTTGTTCTAGCCAAGTGTGGTGGCTCACACCTATAACCCTAGCACTCTGGGAGGCCGAGGAGGGTGGATTACCTGAGCTCATGAGTTTGAGGCCACTGTGAGCCAGAGTGAGACCCCGCCTCTAAAAATAGCCAGGCACGATAACTAAGAAAATGCCATGAAGGCTATGTTAACTAATTTGATGAAAATATTTCAAATTGTATATAAAACCAGTACATTGTACCCCATGACTGCATTACTATACACAGCTATGATTTAATAAAAAATAGAAAATAAATAAATAAATAAAAATAGCCAGGCATTGTGGTGGGTGCCTGTAGTCCTAGCTACTTGGGAGGCTGAGGCAAGAGAATCACTTAAGTCTAAGAGTGTGAAGTTGCTGTGTGAGCTGTGACCCTACGGCACTCTACCAAGGGCAACAAAGTGAGACTCTGTCAAGAAAAAAAAAAAAAAAAGAAAAAAAAACAAACAAACAAACAAACAAAAGAAAAAGGAAAGAATAGAAAAAAAGAAAAGAGAAAGAAAAAGAAAAATCCCTCATTCTTACAGAAAACTCTCTGGAACAGTAAGTCTCTCTTCTTATTGTGGATATCATTGTATCAGGGGGCGACACCTGGAGGCTTATAGCCATCTTGTAACTTATTTGAGAATGAAGCTAATACCAAGGATAGTGGGTTGGAAAGATGCTGTATCAGTCAGCTGGGACTATGCTAGGTTACAGTAACAAAAGATCAAAATGGCTTACAATAATAGGGATTTATGTCTTGCTAGTGTATGTCCAGCATGGATGGGCTCTGCTTGGCTCTTTGCTCTGGGGACATCCTATGTTATACCTGTTCATCTCATGGCAGTGGAAAATATACATGCTGAAACCTTGAAATACAGCACTTAAAGCTTCTGCTTTGAATGTCCTTACACTCACATTTCACTGGCAAAGGAAATCACATGGCCAAACTTGATGTGAACAGAGGGGGTAGCATAATCTTAACACAAGGGGACAATAAATATTTGGAAATAATAACACAACCTACCTAGGATGGCAGGAACCTAAGAATCAGGGTCCTTGTTGACATTATTGAGTTGCAACTCACAACCCCATAGTTTGCCATATCTCTGGACTTACTTATTGTGGGAGATTTTTTTTAAAACTGTCTTCCTCACTTCTTCATTATTTAAGACATACTTGGTTTAGACTGTACACGTTGGTGTGGCCTTCTCAGAGGACAATGACTTTTGTCCTTTAGTCTAGGAAGCGTAAGTTCTCTGATGCTTTGACCAACAAATATTACATGTTGATCCTTAAGTTTCAGAGGCTACCTCAAAGAGGTCTATGGAGCCAGCCCTGTTAGGAGAACTCCCATAGTCATAATCCAATTTGTTGCATTATTATCCTAGGACACTATATATGTTTCCTAGGGGAACAATCCCTTTTGAGACACTCCCACCCTACTCTCTTCCATGTAAGCTTCTGTTTTCTTCAATCTGTGCTTTAGACTGACTCTTACTTATTTTTAATCTGTTCACAAATGAACTGTACAATCTTGACTTCAAACTTTTCTTTGCCAAAATTAAATAGTACAACACCAACATTTCCTCTACAATCTTCATCTATGACACCAGCTCCTACATCTATAAAGTGCTTTGCAGACATGCCAGAATGTGAAGCTGCTCTTCCTTAACACACAGAAGGAAGAGCTGTCTGAATGTCTGTCTTCACAACAGCTTTCTCTGTAGATGGCATTGTATTATCATAGGCACTGTGTAGGTCATAGCCTGCAGCCCATGCAGACCCCCCAGATGGGCCGTAGCATGCTCCCACAGCCAAACAAAGTAGACCTGCATGCTGCCCTCCTCCTTGGGCCCAACCCACTTGCTGGGGGAAACCAGGGGTGCCTCTTCTGAGCAGGGCATGGCAGACTGAGGTGAGTGGATGGAAAGGGGAAAGAGAAAGCACAACATGAGAGCTGAGATAGCGACCATGCCAAGTTCCAAATTTCCCCTAGACTGACTCCTATTGATGACTGTTTTTTGTCATCTCCATAAAGAGCCTCATTGGACTCTCCAAAATGATCAGCTGCAAATGACAGAAAAAGAACCTACCTCCAACACACTTAAGCAACAGAGAACTTTCTTATCAGGCTGCTGGGGTGTCCAGAAGTAAAGACCCTGTTTCCCTAGAACATTGGCTATAGGGGGAGATGTGGCCGGGCCTCAGAAACAACCTAAGCCAGGGAATGATAAGCCATTGTTTCTCTCTCTCTCCTTGTTTCTTCTCTCAGGAGAACTCTCAGCTCTTTTTCTCTCTTTGTAAAGACCAGCTCCGCCCACATGGCACAAATAACGTCTGCTGCAAGCTCTCAAGGTCTGCGTTTTCTGACTTTATCACCAGAAAGAGAGATTGGCCCTTTTTCTCAGTTCAAATTCTTCCATCCCAAAGAAAGCTTTTATTAACCTGGCTTAGGTCAGATGTCCATACCTAGTCAATCAAATCCTAATGACTGGAGTTGTATGATTGGCCTGCCTGGGTCAGGCGTCCAAGGCTGTCCCAAAACCAAGGGTGCAAGGATGTGGCAGTTCCTGCTGGAACCACAAGGCTGGAAGCTGGAAAGGAGAAATATTCAGGGGTGCTGTCCCTAAAGGAAGAGAAGGGGATGCTAGTCATACTAAAAGACAAGTGTCCCCCCTGCATCCCACTGCACTTAGTGCTTTGTATTGTGATTTTATCACCTGTGTTTGTTGTTCACCTGTCTCTCCCCACTGAGTTGGGCCTGAGAGTAGAGACCAAGTTCTCCCCCTATGAAGATCCACAACAGGGTGCAGTGGCCTGGCCCTGTCAGGTGTGTAGCCTTGGATAACATTCTTAATTTCTGAGAGTCTTAAATTCCTAATATGTAAGATTTTAATATCTTCCTCAAAATTTGTACATATATAAAGTACCTAGCACATATTAGGAACTCAATAATTGTTGCCTAAAGAGTAATTACTTAAACTCTCAAGACTCTTTACATATGCACTACTAATGTTGGTACTTAGTCACTGCTAAGTTAGGAAACAATCAATAAGATCACACTTAATTTTGACACTAACTTCAAAGTCCCCAAGAAAACCCTCACATATGATTCTAACTGCAAGCTCATAAGTTCTGAAATTCAATAAGAGGACTCACAGAAAAAAAGTGAAAGCTGTTATAGTCATGGTTATAATTTATTACAGTGGAAAGACACAGATTAAAATCAGGCAAAGGAAGGGACACATGAAGGAGGGCCCAGGAAAGTTCCAAGTATGAAGTTTGCACTCCCAGTGGAGTTAGGTAGCACTAGCTTCCTCAACAACAATGTGTGATAACATGCAGAGTATTGCCAGCCCAGCCTCGGTGTACAGAGTTTTTGTTGGGGCTCAATCACGTAGACGTTTGTAGTTGCCTTTGTGGCTGAGCTTGTCTGCAGCCCCTGCAGAGGTCAAGTTGATACTGTGTGATCCACTGTAAATGATGTTATTTGACTATTTGGCATTACCCAAAACTCCCCCCCCTCAAAAAAAAAAAAAAAAAGAAAAGAAAAGAAAAGAAAGGAAAAGAAAAAAGAAACAACTCGTATGAGGCATGGTATTCCATGGGCTTAGAAATCACCTCTCAGGAGCCAAGGCCAAACCACAGACCTTTCTTTGGGTAAGGTTAAGTCTTTATTACATAGGCATAAATTCCTTATATTTATTGGATATAACTCTTGTTTCAATAAACCTGTCAGACAAGGGTTGTGTCTTACCTCACCTATTCATCAGACCATCTAATTTAGGACAGAACCCTTGGCAATTGTTGAATAAATAATTGATACCAGATCAGTTGAAGCCTAATATAAGTCAATAAACTAAAAAGCAAACTCCACTTGTACTCATGAGTGGTGAGAACAAGAGAAAGCTTGGTTAGGACAGAACCTTGAAGGGAGAGTGTTTGGGAAGGATGTCAACGCTATATTTTGGGAAAAGTAGATGATTTTTTAAAAAATAATAATTGTAATTGAATTTACTTTTTAGGTAGGTTCATATTCACATATTCAAATTCAAACAGTACAAAAGTGTATGCAGTGAATTCTTTCAGGCAGGCTATTTCACAACAGAATTTGAAGATGGAAACATCTGTTCCTTTATTATCCCCACCCTTCTCCCTTCCAAAAATATTCTTCTGTTTTCAAGAATGATTTCTGGGAATTTTGTTGTTTTGTTTTTACTAAATGAACTAAATAAGAAAACAGTCATGCACATTTTAAATTGTGTGTCCTGCTCTCTGCTATTGACAGGAATAAGATAGAATTTGTTAGAAAACATTTTTCTTCTATTCTAACAGTGCTCTTAGACACTTTCCTAGCCTGGAGCATCTTCCTTTGATTGGTTAAAGATTATCTGTCCTTGGAGCAAGAATCTAAATACACGCTCGCCCTCAGTAGTGGGAGGGTAGAGCTTCCTCAGTGCCTTGAATCAGCTGAACTTTATTTTAATTTTCAAAATAATGCATTTTACATCACTTTATTTGCCTTACTAGTTAAAGGCTTTTGCACTGATCCAGCACTGACACTATTTACCTGGCAAACACAGCAGGTCTGTCCACCTCCATGCAGCCTGCTGAAGTGCTGCATGTATTAGCCAGAAAGTTTGCCTGAATGGAAGCATGTAGATTAGTAGAGAACAGCCTTCGCAGACACAAACGAAGTCCAGCTGGTGGAGGGCAAGGAGGAAATTGTGTTTGCAATTACCCGTTTGTCCAGAAACCACATGGAGGTGTCTGGGGAACACTTTATTTGGAAGACACTCCCCGCAGGCCTGCTGCATTTCTTGGCATCCATCATCATCAGCCTTGGCAGTAACTTTTCCCTGCCTCTTCTCCCCGCCTGTGCCAGGAAAACAGAAGGTACAGAAGAAAAGTCTTGAGTGTCGATTAATCTAACGTTGCTTCTCCTCATTCCCAGTAATTCTGCTAAAATGCTCAGAAACATTTTGTCAGTGTGCTGTGTGGGCCTCACTGGTGAGATTTGTCCTTGCCTTCCAAAGAAGGACATTGGAGCCAGCCTGGATTTGTCCCTGCTCCATGTGCCCAGGTGTATTCATTTGCTAGGGCCATCTTTACTACCACAAGCTGGGCAGTAATGGATTGTCTCCCCCCCACCCCACCCCATTTGGGTTCAGGAGGCTGGAGCACTGAGATGAAGCTTTGGTGTGGGAGGATTCCTGCTGAGGGCTGAGAGACTCTGGTCTTGCCTCTGGTCTGGCTTCTGGTCCTTGCTGGCAATCCTTGATGTCCTAAAGCTTCTGCTGCTTCTCCCCAACCCCTGCCTTCAGCCCCACAAGCTCTTCTTCCTGTGCATACATCTGTCTCTGTGTCTCTTTCTAAGGACATCTCCAATATGACCTCGTCTTAACCAATTACATCTACAAGGACCCTGTTTCTAAATGGTCAAATTCTGAAATATCAGGGGTTAGCACTTCCACATTTGAACTTTGGGGAGACACAATTCAACTGGAAATACCAGGTGAGTGATCTAGACAGGTTTCTCAATCTCTTAGATCTTTAGCTTCTTTAAAATTAGGAGTCTATGCTTAGATCAAGGGCAACTATGAGAGAGAATCTGCTGGTTTTGCACAGCACCTGACACAACAAAAGAGTTTCAGTATTTCTTCAAATAATCACAAGACTCCAAGATTCTCATCCTGTTGTAGTTAGGTCAGGCCCTTGATGGTTTTATTTACTGGGTTCTACTTTGGTTTAAAGAAAAAGTTCTGCTGCTTAAAAACAAATGTGGGGCAGGGGATAAAGTGGGGTTGGTTAATGGGTGCACAAATATAGCTTGATGGTCGGATAGAATGAACAGTATTTGATAGCAGTGACTATAATCAACAATAAGTTAGGGTATACTGTAACTAAAAGAATGCAATCGGGATGTGCCTAACACACAGAAATGATAAATGCCCAAGGTAATAGATACCCCCAATGACCCTAATTTGATTAATTCACATTGTATGCTTGCATCAAAAATCACATGTACTCTGTAAAAATGCATAACTATTATGTACCCATAATAATTAAAAATAAAAAAATTAAACAAATCACTTATCTAAGAAATACTGACCTAAGGCCGGGCATGGTGGCTCATGCCTGTAATCCTAATGCTCTGAGAGGCCAAGGAGGGTGGATCGCTTGAGCTCACAAGTTCAAGACCAGCCTGAGCAAGAGTGAGACCCCCATCTCTACTAAAAATGAAAAATGGAGGAAAGAGGATCGCTTGAGCCCAAGGGTTTGAGGTTGCTGTGAGCTATAATCCCAGGGCACTCTACCCAGGGTGACAGAGTGAGACTCTGTCTCAAAAAAGAAAAAGAAAAAGAAATACTGACCTCAGAAAAGCAGCAAATTTTACTTAAAGAGTCCTACCCAAGATCAGAAGAGCAGATCTAGTCTCAACACGGCCAGGTACTAACCAGGGTGACCTTGAGCTTCAGGGCCCCCACGTGCAATGGGAGAACTCTCCCAGCCCTCTCTGCTTCATGTAACAGCAAGCAGAAGACTGTGCATGGAAGCCCTCTGCAAAGTTAGAATGTGAACGAGAACGTAATGTGTTGTCTTGTCAGACCCTTCAGTCAAAAATATGAGAGGGATCCGCTCCACATCCACACCACTTGGCTTCTATTTGTCACCTCTGTGTTGTATCGATCCCAACCACCATTGTCTCTGTTGTCTCACACTGATTTACAGGCTGGAGGAGAAGTGTCGTGTCTCTATCATTCATTGTGCCTTGTGCCATCACAAAATCAATATAAATGTGTCAGGAAAAATCAGAAGTCTTCAGAGTCTGCACTACACCCATAAACTAAGTAAAGTTTGGGAAGTGCCATTTAATTATGTCACAAAGATCAGGGAAAAGAGAGAATAGGAAATTTAACAAGGTCAGGCCCAATGGCCCATACCTGTAATCCCAGCACTTTGGGAGGCCGAGGCAGGTGGATTGTTTGACCTCAGGAGTTCCAGACCAGCCTGAGCAAGACGGAGACCCTGTCTCTACAAATAGCCGGGTGTGTGGCAGGCACCTGTAGTCCCAGCTACTGGGGAGGCTGAGGCAAGAGGATCTCTTGAGTCCAAGAGTTTGAGGTTGCTGTGAGCTATGATGCCATGGTACTCTACCAAGGACAGCAAAATGAGACTCTGTCTCTAAAAAAAAAAAAAGAAAGAAAGAAAAGAAAAGAAATTGAACAGAAGAGAAGGGACAAAGTCAAAAGAAAACACAATGCTTTGGGACTTCGTGGCTCAGCAGCCGGCACTGGGGCTTGGTGGACTGTTCCATTTGCAAGTTGTAAGGAGCCACAATGCCTGATTCACATCCTTGCTTAGTTCCCTCCTCTTCATTCTGGGCTGGGCCAATGACTGGCCTAAACCAAAAGAATGTGGCAGAGGTAATGCCATGCAGCTCTGGGCCTAAGCCTTAGAAGCCATGGCAGCCTCTACTCTGTGCACTGGGAACCCCTGAACCACCATGTAAGAATGTGGCCACATTGTGCTAGAGAGTTCACATGAAAAGCAAAAGGCCTGAGACCACCTGCAGAAGAACCATGGGCTGGGTGGCAGTGGTTCACGCCTGTAATCCTAGCAGTCTGGGAGACTGAGGCAGGTGGGGTGCTGGAGCTCAGGAGTGTGAGACAAGCCTGAGCAAGAGTGAGACCTCATTTTCCACTAAAACTAGAAAAGCTAGCTGGTGCGGTGGTGGGCACCTATAGTCCCAGCTACATGTAGACGCAGAGGCAAGAGGATTGCTTGGGCCCAAGAGTTTGAAGTTGCTGTGAGCTATGATGGTGCCACAGCACTCTACCCAGGGTGACACAGTGAGACAGAAGAAGAAGAAGAAGAAGAAGAAGAAGAAGAAGAAGAAGAGGAGGAGGAGGAGGAGGAGGAGGAGGAGGAGGAGGAGGAGGAGGAAGAGGAAGAGGAAGAAAGGAAGAGGAAGAGGAAGAAAGGAAGCGGAAGGGGAAGGGGAAGAGGAAGAGGAAGAAAGGAAGAGGAAGAGGAAGAGGAAGAAAGGAAGAAGGAGAAGAAGAAACACCATGGAACTTAGCCAACAGGAAAAACAGGGGTCCCAGAGCCACATCCCCAGGGGAGCCATTCCAGCCACCCCAACCACTCCCAGTCATTGGAGACATCCTGGTGGCACCAGACATGGTGAAAAAGCCCTCCTGGGCCTTTCTGCTCCAGGAGACACCACATATAGCCAGAGAAGCTGAAAGGGCCACTGAGTTATACCAAGGAAGTTATACAGAAGGAAGATCGAAGGAACAAGGGCAAGTAGGCCCAGTTAAGTTCCACCTCTGACAAGTTTTGGTTGAAAGTGAAAGCAAGTATGGGGAAACTGAAACCCGGAAGGGTTAGGAACATTAAGAAGCAAAAGGGTATCCTAGATGCTCCACATTAGAATAGAAGGAAGAAGGTGAGGAGAGGAACTTTGGAGGAAAGAACTTTGGAGTTCTAATGGGGAATTTGATTAATTTCTTCTCCTTTTTCTCAGGAAACTATCAATAAATGTATCCATTTCTTTGTAATGCATTGTGAAGATGGATGTTTGAGAGAGGCATGCAAGAGCTGGGCAGTACTCTCGGATAACAACTGACCCTTGAAAGTTAAGTGTAAAAGCCCCAGGGAACTAAGTTTTTCTATTTGACTAAAGTATGCAAATAAATTTTTGTCATTCGAAGATTCTCCTGCCCAAAGCATCCACACAGTCACAGAGGTGCTTCAGAAGAGGAATCCCACCTCTAACACAATTTACAAAAGAATTTAGGAGGTGGGCAGAGGGAGGAGGATTGGTGGGATTACACCTGCGGTGCATCTTACAAGGGTACATGTGAAACTTAGTAAATGTGGAATGTAAATTTCTTAGCACAATAACTAGGAAAATGCCAGGAAGGCTATGTTAACCAGTGTGATGAAAATGTGTCAAATGGTCTATGAAACTAGTGTATGGTGCCCCATGATCACATTAATGTACACAGCTATGATTTAATAAAAAAAAAAAAAAGAAAAGAATTTTGCATGGACAAGGCCAACCCCAGATTATGTAAATCTCATGACTTTTTCATTGAGGACTAAGGTAAGAGAGGCCCCCAAAGAGCCTGGGGTTGAGAGAACTGAGAAGGTCCAGCTTCAGAAGCCCAGTGAATGGTCTGGGGTTAGAGACACATTAGCATACAAAAGGCTGCCATGCCAGAAGCCACCCTGGGCCTTCAGAGTAGTCACCAACTTCATCCAGATTCAACATGCCTGGTTTCTTACAGCCACTCCAGCCCCAGCTGGCTCTGGTCTTGGGTTTTTCTCAGATTTAAGATCTTGCCATTTGGGAGCATGCTCAGCCAGGCCTAGTGAGTGGCATTGGAAGCAGCCTTATGTGCCTGAGCAAATGTCCAGCCTTTCCTGCAGGGGCCCTTCTGCCCAGCACAGGCCCCAGCCCCCTTCCTCTGCAGCTCTTTGATTGGATTTTTACAAAGGGGTGTTGTAGGAAAATGTCAGTGACAAGAACAGAAAGTTCACAGTCCCCACGAGATGATGGGCAGAAGAAGTGAAAGGAATGTCACTACCTCCCAAAGACCGCCCTTCCATTGAAAATACAAAAGGACTGACAGCTTGTGCATCTGTCCTGATCCTCCTCCTCACCTTGGAGCGTGGCCCACCAGAGTCGCATTGTGCCTTTACTGTTGGGCTGCATGCAAAAGCTCCCCTTCTGTGGCCCTCCAGACATCCCACACCCCAGGCCTGCCCAGGCCCAGCAGGTGTGGCACACTGTGCTTTAGAGGACACGCAGCCAGCAGACTAGGTATGTCACACATCTTCACGGGACAGGGAAGGGGTTGTGGGCCCAAATGAGAATTCTTCCCTTCCTTGGGCCCTGCTGCAACCTGTCCCTTAGACACTTAGATGACTGGAAGTGTGAGCCCAACCTGTCTACGTGGGAAGAAGAGCAAAGCGTTTTACCTCTGGTGTCTTGGAACAGCCAGAGTGATGGGGTAGGGGTGGAGGATTAAATTTATGCCAGAGCTGCAGTTTCTTCCACCGCTTTGAAACTCATTGCAAAAAACAGTAGACTTCGAAGATGGATGAGCACTTAGGTCCTGCGCCCAGGCCTCCTGTGTCATCTTGGTAGCAAAAGAAATGGTCTTCTTGGCAATTTTGTATTCTCGTGTGTTTAGTGGCAGCTATCTTGAAGACGGCAGTTTTGTTATTTTTTAAAAAGGTGTTTCTTTGGTACACTTCTTTAACAGTAGAAAATATTGTCTCAAAGAGCCTCTAGAAGGGGCTTATTAGAAACCTAAAATTTTGGAGGTATTGTAAATTGAATTGTGTCCCCCTCAAATTCGTATTTCAAAGTCCTCACCCCCAGTAACTCAGAATGTCGCCTTATTTGGAAATGGGTCATTGCAAATGGAATTAGTTAAGATGAGGTCGTGTTGAAGTAGGGTGGGCTTCTAATCAAATATGCTGGTGTCCTAATGATGAGGGGAGCTTTGGGACAGACACGCACTCTGGGAAGACACCATGTGAAGATGAGGGCAGAGACTGCCAACAGACCATAGAAGGGGACAGAGCCCTCAGAAGGAAGCCACCCTGCTGACACCTTGATCTTGCACAGCTGGCCTCCACACTGCACCATATTACCCTGCTGCTGTTTACCCTCCCAGCCTGTGGCACTGTAACAGCAGCCCTGGAGAATAAATACAAAGGCATCACCGTAGGCATGAAGGATAAAGGGAAAGTTCAATGAAACCGTCCAGTGCCATTTAGTGAATTAGATTCTGAGTGTTGGATGGAGTTGAAGAGCATGTAATTAAAGGAGAAGAAATATTTCACCTTCTAAGAACATGTTTTCTCATCAGAGAAACAAAATATGCATTCTGGAATGAACCCTTGTGGTTTTAACTGAATTCCGGCTCTCACTTCCTTTTTACAAGACAGCATCACATACGATGTGCTCTCAGGCCTTACAGTTCTGCTCACTGCTCACTGCACTACATGTAGGCTGAATATCCTGGCCCAGGCAAGGTGGTCAGGGGCCCAGGCCTGTGAGGAAGGGGTGTCCCTGGGCCTGCTGCAGGGAAATCCCACCTCTTCAAGAGGTTTAGAGAAAAAGGAGAGTTCAAATGCATGAAACATGTTCACTGTCCAGACAAGTGCACCCACTAGTCACTGGCACTCAGCCCTCTCCATGGAATAGGGATTAGAGCAGTAGTTCTCAACCTTCCTAATGCCTCCTAATGCTGTGATCCTTTAGTACAGTCCCTCATGTTGTAATGACCCCCAACCATAAAATTATTTTTGTTGCCACTTCATAACTGTAATTTTGCTACTGTTATGAGTCGTAATGTATTATAAATATCTGATATGCATGATGTATTTTCATTGTTACAAAGGGGTCGTGACCCACAGGTTGAAAACCGCTGGATTAGAGGATTAGGTCAGGAAGGTCTGGGAGGGTCCTGTGAGCTCAATGTGGGAGGCAGTGAGAGGATCATATTCTGTGACCAGGTGGCAGTTGTCAAAAGAGGACAAAGTCAAGTGGGGTGGAGTTGTCTGATGGGCCATAGACTCTGGTCATTATAAAGCTCCCTTGAGCATCTTTGTTCTTGAGATCTGGAAATCTCCTGTCCTAAGGATTGCCTTCTAGTCCTTGTTTACAGTATTAAGGCAAAGGCTAGAAAATCAGCTGGCCTGTTTCAAATCCTTCACTGACAGTTACCATTTGTGTGACCTTGAGCATGTTACTTACCCACTCCATTCTCACTTTGCTCTACTATTTTATGGAGTTGGATGGAGTAAATCCACAGGAGAATTGGGACATCATCAGATGCACAGTAGGTCCTCCATCCATGCTAACTCACTAATACACTCACCTCCAAAACTGGTAAGAGCATCGCCTTATCACCACCCTTGCATCTACTTTGGAAAACATGCAACTTGCTTAATCAAACCCACTCTCCCCTTCACAGCAGCAAAGCTAAGTTATTTTTGTCATGGCAGGTAGATACACCAAAGATGTTAACAGCAATCTTACCCCCACCCTTTGGGTAGTAGAATTGAGGGTAATTTTATTTTCTGTAGTTCATTTCTTTTCTCTAGTTCATTTCTTTTCTCTTTGCTTCCCTTAGTCTAAGTTTTCTGAATTGAGAAGTGTTCTTTTTATAATTATGGAAAAAGTCATTTTTAACACATGCTTGAGATTGGTCTTCTGGGATGCAGACAGTTGGATTTACAGTCTCCTGTCTTTCTATAAATCAAAGTGAGGAGAGCCCCAGCACTTTAGAAAGTGCAGAAGTCACAAGTAGAGAAAACTCTAGAATTTTACTGGTATCTGGAAGGTGAAGATGCAAAAGACAAGAAGGGTGTGAAGAGGCAGGGGAAGGATGAGGCTGGGGGCAGCTGTGCAGGGCCGCACAGGGCTGCTGTAGCAAAGAGACTCGACAATGGAGTGTTTTAAAGAACAAAGAAGTTTCTTCCTCTCATATAAGACTGGTTTCTAGAAGGCTCCCTTCTGTCCCCTCTATGGATGGCCAAGGATGGGTCTCTGCCATGCTGGGGTTCAAGGCTGCAGGAAAGCGGTTTCCCAGGTGGTAGCCCTTTGCCACTTCTCATCTTCTATTGGTCAGGACCTGGTCACATGGCTGTGCCTGCAAGGGAGGCTGGGAAATGGCTCTCTGCTGGGCAACCATGTGCCTGGCTGCAAGTCTGCCATTAGGAGAGGAGATGATGAATGTTGGGAGACAGATGGCAGTCTCTCTCACAAAGAAGGAAAAAGAAGATCGAGGAATTAGCGGGTGAGAAGTAAATGAGAATAAGAAGAAAGAATTATAAGTAGAGGGAAAACTCCAATCAGTCCCTGCAGCATCAGAGCATGTCACCGAGTTGCTATTGTGGGGTTTGAGAGGGAGAAGTTTGTGACGGCGATGGGGAAGGAGGACGAGTTCTGTTTCTGGGCCCCACCAGCCCCATGCCAGGCTCATCCTGTGGCCCCTGCTTGTACATTTGTGCTTTAGACTTTTAAAATCCTTCTTCCTTCTATTCCGTCTTAGTGGACTACTTTGGTCAAACAAGTTGACCAGCCGGCTTAAAGTGGAGCTGTGACAGAGTGGGGATGACGGAAAGTAGGGTCCCCTACCAGCTTGAAAAATACAGCGCACTTCCTTTCCTTCGTGTGGCGACCACGGAGGTTTAGTTTTCCCAAACAGTTCTTAACACATGTGTCTCATTTCCTCCATATAACACAGCCACAAGGCAGGAAGAGCCACTGTTAATAAGAGGTAGCCTCCGGGGTCAGACTGCCTGATCAGAACCCCAGCTCTGCCATTTATTAGCTGCGTGATCTGGGGGAACTCACTCCGCCCCTCTGAGCCTCATTTCACTCAACTATAAAATGGGAATATTAATAGTGTCTATTTGAAAAGATTGTTTGGTACCAGTGAGTCACTGTGAGGATTAAATGAAATGATTCTCTCTGGTACCTGACAAACACTTTACAGATGGGGAAACTGAGGCTCAAGTGGTTTATCCAAAGATTCAAAATCTGGTTTTCTAACTTCCAATTCTGTTCTATCTCAAAGTATAGATCTCTGGAGCTCAAACAAGCCAGGCGGGATACTTGCTGGATGAAATGAAAATAAAGATTATCAAACAGTACAAAATATATGGATAAGACAAAAGAAACCCAAGGACTAGAAATGGCTGTAACATAGAAAAGATCCAGGAGGGTAATGAGAGAAGAAACAGAACGAGACAAGGGAGAATAATGACTGTCAGAGCCACTAGGCCCTGAAGTTGTCACTTTCCAGAAAGGGAAACTGAGGCTCGGGGCAGTCACTTGCAACTGCAGCAGTTAGAGCCACAGAAATTGGGAAGGAATCACCCCTTCAAGAGAATGCCAGAGAATTTTCTCAGCCAGCCCCAAGTTCCTGGGGACATTTTCAGGAAGAAGTTCAGAATCTTCCCACTGGCTGCCCATAACTGCAGTCAGACACACACAGCCAGTTGAATGAGGAAAGCACACATCACACATCACTGCATGTTCTCCTTTCTTTTGTTTTATTTTAATCCCTCTAGGAACAGAACACAGATAACCTTTCAATAATCTGAAATTCCAATAAAAAGAAACTCTCTCTGAAAAGTACACAGTGTTTGGGAAGGCTTTAGTATTTAGTAGACTTTAAAGATTTTCATCAGCCCTCCAATTTCTCTGTGTGCTTTGGAGGCATTGTGGGGAATAATATTAGCTGAATAAAAGGTCACTACCACAAGGGTTGCTTTTAGCTAAATAAATTTGACAGCAGCATTGAAAGCTCTGGACAGATATTAAGTTGCTGATGATACGCCAAGGCAGGTGCAACCATCATTCCTCACACCCTGGCAGCAGAGAGGGAAGCTCCTTCCCTCTATGCTTGCTTGTAAACATTTTTTTTCTCTATTTTTACTCTTTTTCTGTGTTCTTGCTTTCAGTTCCTCTGTAATTTACTTCAAGTTTCACCTGGCTTTGCAAGCATAAACATTTCCACTTACATACTGCAATTACTGGTTCTTAAACTTGAGCATGCACCAGAATTAATTTGAAGTGCCTTTGCAAACACTGGTTGTGGGGTCCCATCTCCAGAGTTTCTGATGCAGGAGGTCTAGGGTGGGAGCTGAGAGCTGGCACTTCCAATAGTCACAGTGCTGCTGACCGCATGGAGACCAGGCTAGGGAGAATGATTCACTTAGATACCTCCCTAATTAATGGCTACCTAACAAATGACTCTGAGCCTTTTGTCTTGCTGTGGTTCCAAGGAGACAGCACCAATGTTGCAGCACTCTGTTCAAGACCCAAAGATGCACCAATGAAGCTTCCAGAAGGGGCTATAGCAGTCAGCCTGAGAGCTGAGCAATGCCATGGGGGACTCAGTCTTGAGCATCTAGTCCCAAAGCTGTCTCAGAAGGCCTCCTGACTTCCTGTCATTCCCAAAGCAGATACAGGCTCCATGTTTGTCCTTAGCTTTGTGATATCTCTAGGCTGGCCCCCAGGGGTTGCTTGGATCAGAGGTCCTAGAGGTGGGACTGAGTAGTTCTCCCAGCTGGCCTCTGACCCAGAAATGTCAGAGATGGCCAAAAGGGTCTCTGTCACCAGGGTCTAGGGTTGCCCCTTAGCCAAGGTTGGGGTGGAGATGAGGAGGGTCCATCAGGGTGTTGTCTGATGTTCTGGCTGTTAAAAATCCAGGAACTCTGAGGTCAAGTCTGACAGGAAATTCTCATCTTAAAAATCAAAAAGAATGAATAAAACATAAGGTTCATTTCAATTCCTCAGAAGGAAGTCAGTAGAAATCACTGAAAAGATAGAAACTGTTTTCTATTGAAAGTAACAGATACATCAGATTACAAATAATAGATTTATTTCCTAAGAGATTAAGCGAAAACCTTATTTGGGCATTTTAAGTTTCCTATGCTAAGAAAACATAAATGTTCTTTGGCTTTTCCAATTCAGTTGAACAAGTCTATAGTTTTTCTGGGAAGCTCCCGGTGTGTTCTAGAAGGCGCTGGAGCCCTACACTGGCCTCTCAGGTGCTGCCCTCCTGTGGTCACCTGAACAAACGCAGCCAAAACTCTCTTCTGGGTTCTGCTCAACTGCTCGTTCCCGTCCCTTCAGGAGCAGAGCTCAGGACTTGGCTTCTCCCACCAAAGGAGGAAAGGTGACGGCAGTCGGCCACCATCCAGCTGTACCCACAGGTCTGAAACTACTGCTGTGGCTGATGCTTCACCAGGGTTTGGAGTTTAAAACAGGTAAGAAAGGCTCGGTGCCTGTAGCTCAATGAGTAGGACGCCAGCCACATACCCCTAAGGTGGGGGGTTCGAGCCTGGCTCAGGCCTGCTAAACAATGACAATTGCAACCAAAAACTAGCCCGGCATTGTGGCAGGCACCTATTGTCCTAGCTACTTGGAAGGCTGAGGCAAGAGAATCACTTAAGCCCAAGAGTTTGAGGTTGCTATGAGCTGTGACACTATAGTGAGACTGTTTCAAAAAAAAAAAAAAGAGGCAAGAGAAATCATCATGGCAGGTAATATTGATTTTTCTAGACTTTGTAAAGAGGACCTTTGGGAAGAAAGAAAACAGGTTTATGTATGTAAGTGTGTGTGTGCTCCTGCTTGTGCGTGTGCGTGTGTGTTGTAGCATATGTACAGAGATGAAGAGGGAGGAAGCCAGAGGGAGAGACAGAAACAGAGAAATAAGTTTATTTGGGGCCATTAGCTTGTTCAGGAAGGCTGTCACGGGAGTGAGCAGAGAGGACAGGCTCCAGCAAAAATGGCAGTCTCCGCGCAGGTTGTGCGGTGGCGCTTTGGCATGTGGGGCATAAAGGCCGTGCAAGCCCAAGGCTTCGCCTCGGATCAGCCCAACAGTGTCGACAGCGGCGCGGGCTGGATCCGGGAAGCTGGTGGGGCCTTCGGAAAGAAAGAACAGGCGGAAGAGGAACGATATTTCCCGGCGCAGGCTAAACTGCCAGCCCTGAAAAAACACCATGAAGATGAGATCGGTCATCGTAAGAGGGAGATTGAGCGTCTACAGAAAGAAACTGAGCAACATAAGCAGAAGATCAAAAAGCTAAACCATGATGATGAAGTGCACACAATTCCCCATAAAATGGCATATATAGTGCTTGTTTCTATGTAAACATAGTTTCATTAATATTTGTCTGTGTGCTACTAACATAATAATAAATTGTCACCAGTGGGGGGGGGGGGTATTTTGCTCCACTGTCCTGCCTGTGGGCAGCAGGAAGAGCAGGTGGATGAATTGGACAGGTAACAAGTCAGTTGCTGCACTATAAGGATGTAGTTGAATAGATAATGTCTAAAGTCCCTTCCTGTTCTAAACTCTTTTTATAGAAGAGAAAACAGAGGCGCACTTACACTATATCAGTAAAGATAGCACAGACTTTTTTAATGAACAAAGTTAACTGATAACTTGCTTGGGACCAGAAAATATGGTTTGCCTTTGGAAACAGCACGTAATACAAATTATATGTGGTGGTGGGGTTCGTTAGTATGGAAATGCAGCCTGATTTAAAAGTCCTGACAGGGCCTCCTCCTCCTACTATTGTGATTAAAGCAGAGTTGTTTCCTGCAATAGACTTGTTGCACTTGGCGGGGGTATGTTTGCCAACTTCAGCACAGTACGGCACAGTGCTTGTCCCCGTGGTGACAGCCCAGGCTAAGTCCTTCTCATCTAGGGCTCTGCACTCAGATACCCCTGGCTGGTGTGGACCCAGCAGTCATTCCCAGCATTCCCTCCAGGGTTTCTCAATCTGGGCACTATTGACGTTTTTTTACTGGATCATTCTTTGAGGGGGAGTGGCACTATCCTGCGTACTGTGGGATATTCAGCAGCATCCATAAACTATGGCCTCTGGCCACTAAAGAACAATTAAAAAATGTTTTCAGATGGGCTCAGCGCCTATAGCTCAGCATACACCGGAGCTGGCAGGTTCGAACCCAGCCCAGGCCTGCCAAACAACAATGACAGCTATGACCAAAAAATGGCTGGGCGTTGTGGCGGGTGCCTGTAATCCCAGCTCCTTGGGCAGCTGAGGCAAAAGAATCACTTAGGCCCAAGAGTTTGGAGTTACTGCTGTGAGCTGTAACGTCACAGCACCCTACCAAGAGCAACAGAGCGAGACTCTGTCTCAAAAAAAAAAAAAAAAATGTTTTCAGATGTTGCCAAATCTCCCCAGGGGAAGAAAAGAGCTTCTTCTACCCCTCTTGCCATTGAGAACTACTCTAACCTTATAAACTCACCTCACAAAGAACTCAGAGTACTACAGTATGAGATCAGGAATTTTCATTGGAACCTTTTTCCTCCATAGAAAAAATAGAAAAGAATATTCCTATAGAACAAGACCCAAAAAAGGATGAACCACAATGAAAGGATTGATAATGTGGCCAACATTAAAATGTAAAACTTGCATATGAAAACATCATATGTGATGTTGCCACAGTCTAAGAGAAAGTGTTTGTAACACAAATCATTGACAAAGGATTCACTTTTAGAGTATGTAAGAGATATCTGAGAATCAATATTAAATAGAAAAACAGCCAGTAGAACAAGGGCCCAAGAGTATAGTGGTCTGTGAAGAGGAAACGCTGTTTGGCTAATCCACACATGGAAAGTGGTCAGCCTCGTTGGTAGACAGGAAAGCAGAAATGATCACACACAACCTTACACTCACCAGGGAGGTGGCAAATTAACAGGTTGGTAGTACCGAGTGTTGGAGAGGTGCTGAGGCCTAATCACAGTATCTACTCCCACACATCCCTAGTGGAGGTGTAAATTGGTAAAATCACTTTGGCAAATTGTCTAGCATCATAGGTAGGGTTGATTCTGCCATTACTATCCTGAGTATATGCCCTAGAAAACTAATACAGCGCCACAAAGAAGCATGCACAGGAGTTTGTTACAGTTACGTTTGCAATAGTGAAAAACTGGAAACCAATGTCTGTCTACCAACTGGTGAATGCATGAGCACTTGAGATACACATGCATACAATAGAATACCATTAACATCAAAAATGAATGGACTAGCTATATAAACTACACTTAATGAAGAAATAGTATTTTGAAAGGATAGTGCAATATGGATCCAATTATAGACAACTTAAAAACAAAGTGGTATATACCATTTATAGACCCATGCACATTGTTAGAAAAAAACAATGGATAAAACTTACATAAAATAAAGGACGTGAATGGGATGGAGGAGGATCTATGACTGAATTTACAATGTTTTATTTTCTTAAACAAAAAGAAGCATACCTAAAGGAAAAAATGGCAAAATGTTAACTTGTCTTTAATTCTGATAGCAGATATATGCCATTTCATTCTCTAGACTTGTTAGAATGTTTTACATATTTTATACTTTTATTTATTTTTTAAAATATTTTTTAAAGTTAAACATTCAAAAATAAATACATCTGGAAAAGGCAAGACTATAGGGATTGAAAACAGATTGGTGCTGTCATGGGCTAGGCCAGGAGTTTTCATGAGCGCTCAGCTATTCTACATCTTGCTGTGGTGGTGGTTACACAAGTGTGTGCATTTGTTAAAACTCACACATGTACACTTTTTTAAAAGTAAATTTTGTATGTAAATTATGCATTAATAATAACATAAAAATTAAAAATCGCATCTGCGAATAATGTCAGAACAAAAGGTGCAGAAGTAGGTATTATTTATATTTCTTGCCTAACAAAAAGAAAACATATAAAACAGGATTGTTACTTAGAAGCATGTATTAATACATTCCTAGTTGTAATCAATAAATTTTTAAAATTCAATTTATATTTGGAATATAATAACAATCAAAGTATCTATGTAATCTCAGAATCCGCTGAAATACCCAACACTTTGTCTCTTCCTTAATCCAGGGCAAGGTGCAATTTGCAGCCATTCTCTCCTGCTCTGGCTGCCCAAACGTAGCAGATTGAAAGTTCCTTTGGGAAAGGATTTCTGACACTCATTTTAATGTTCCCAACGTCCTTATAAACAGGCAGCTACCAGAAATACTTGGTTATTGACTGAATGGCTAGATGAAAGAAAATAGAATCACTTTTTGGTCTTAGCACCCTATTTCTGTTTTACCAGGGATAATATCTTATCTTTTCCAGGGAAGTGATTGTTTTAAGTTTTCTTCTCCTTGGATAAACTCCTGTCTCTGAATTCCTGGTCTGTGGATTCCTTTCAGTCTTAAGCCTTGCAGATGTCAGGTTTGTGGTAACCCAGCATGGTGCTGCGCACAGTTAAGCGTGAGGGACTAAAAAGGCTGACTGGGAGCTGTGAGTTAGGGTCACCACCCATACCTGTTTGACTGAGGGGTGTTCGAGGACAGGGAAGACTCCACCCTGAACCGAGAAAGTCCCAGGCAAGCGGACTGAGTGGGTCACTCTCCTCTGAACTCACAGCTTGAGCTTGTCAACTTTGAGCTTTACTGGAAGAGATGAGGCTGGGACATTTCTGGACGAGCCTCTTATGTCAATATTTTAGGACTTTTGTCATGTGCCAGTCAGATCCTCAAAGAAACAACTTGCAACCTTCTGCCTGCAGAGTCCAGGCCCCTGGGGCCGGGTTCTGGCGGCCTCCGGGACGCAGCATGCGCTGTTGCTTCATCCTTCAGATTCTGTCTGGGCGGCCCCCATCCAGAGATGCTGCTCTGTCAGCTTCGGTGCATCAGCCTCGCCCATACGTACAAGACGCAGAGGCATCTCCAGAGCTTGTGGTCTGACAAGACTGGACTTTTTCTTTGGTGCCCGCGCCTCTCTGCAGCCAATGCCGACTTTCCCCCCAAAGACCTCAGTGCAAGTCTTGTAGTGTCTCATTGGTCAGAGCTGGGTCACAGCTCCACACCTGGACCAACCACTGGCAGAGGCAAACAGGCGGCACCTAACTGGTTTCTACCAAATGTGATTCTCCGCCTGGTCTGGGCGCATTGAGGCCGGAAGAACCACAGGGTTTGTTTAACAAGATTGGAGGGGGCATTAATGTGACCTGCTTCTCTGCGTCCATTTAAATCCCCCTGGGGTCTAGGGACTGAAGTTCTAATGGCTTTTTGCCCCTTCAAGTGCTCTTGGGCCTCTCAACTTTGAGCTTCACTACAAGGGAAGCTGAAATATTTGGGGAATGGTTCTTATAAAATTGAACCTATGGAGACCTTTTGAGAGGGGCCTGCCTATCCATGTGAGGAGCCTCCTGGAAAGGGATCATCTAAGGGAAGAAGGGGTTGTTTCCATCACTGTGTCAACGAACGTTTATTTAACACCTACTGTGTACCAGTCATGGTGCCAGGGGCTGCAGGCATAGTGATGAAAAGGACAAATGCAGAGGGAAAGCAATTGTTGCTCAGGTCAGCCTACACCCAGCTCACATGGATTCATGCTGCATCCAAGGGAGATGGGTATACGTATTATGATGAGTGAAAACTGTAAGGGCAGCTTAGGTAAAAACGTGGTGAATGCCACCAGCCTGCTTGAAGCCTGAGTAAAAAAGCACAGGTGGCAGGAGCAGGGGCAGAGGGAACTTCTCTGCCTGTGCCATTCATTTGTGGAGACCATGTGTGTGCTGAGGGATACAGAGCCCTGAGCAGCAAACCCATCAGGACTCACAGTGGGTGACATGCTTTGGGGAAGTGCAGTGGGGACCTGAGCAGGTGTTGGAAGTGTCACCCCATATGCAGCTCTCAGTAGGTCTGGTGGCAGGACAGGGGTGGGGCAGCTCTGAGGGGAACTAGATATAGATAAAAAGGAAAAGCAGAATCCAGGCATTCACCAGACAAGTGAGATAGCCCTGAAATCCTCCCAAATCGAAAAATCCAGAGGATTTTAAGGGGGGAAAGATAACGTTCCTTTCAGTCTGCTGTGGTGATTATTACTGATGTGACCTATTTTTACTCACACATTGGTATATGGGGATAAAGCATGGATTTCAACATTTAGAAGAATTAGGGGAGGCAACCATCAATTGACACTTATTCTGACAATGCTATTTCTACAAATTTTTCTCTTTATTACTATATGAATTTCAAACATATACAAAGACAGACAAAATAGTATAGTCAGGTGCTGTGTACCCATCACCTGGCTTCAAAAATTAACCACATGACCAATCTTGTTTCAACAATATCAGGGCCCAGGTGAGGTGGCTCACACCTGTCATCCTAGCACTCTGTGAGGCCAAGGTGGGCATATTGTTTGAGCTCACAGGTTCTAGACTGAGCCAGAGTGTGACTGAAAATAGCCAGGCATCATGGTGGGCCTCTGTAGTCCCAGCTACTTGGGAGGCTGAAGCAAGAGAATCACTTAAGCCCAAGAGTTTGAGGTTGCTATGAGCTATGACGCCATGACACTCAACCCCAGGGTGACTGAGTGAGATTCTGCCTCCAAAATAATAATAATAATAATAATAAATAATTGGGCCAGTTTCTTCCAATATTACTTTGAGGCAAACACCAGATTTTATATCATTTCATCCATAAATATTATAGTATTCCTCTAAAAAAAAAAGCTGTTTATAAATATATACTATATGTAATTACAACACTGTTTCACATAAAAATTTAATAAGTCCTCAATATCATCAAATACCTACTGAGTATTCAAATGTCTAGTCTCCTTAATGTCGTAACACTTTTTGACAATATTTTTTCAGGATCTAAATAAGATCCACACATTCTTTAACTTCCAGGTAATTCTGGGTTGAAACAAACCTGAGAATAACCTTACGTTTTATGAAATTGCAAAAGCAGGGAGGGTAGTTAATCATTGGAAAACCATTTCCACTGGTCCGGATTGCTAGCCCCCAAACTAGAAGCATTTGGCAATTTGACTGCAGAACAATGTTGGCAGGTGAGTCACTGCCCACTGGAACCCACCGAGGTTGCAGTGTAACCCTGAAGATGCCACTGTCCTCGATACTCCTCTGAGGCCTTATTTAGAGGGGAGCGTGTGCCGAAACAGCCACCAGGGGGCTCCCGAGGAGCTCCATGAACTTCGGCGTTAGCTAAAAAGCCAACCCGGCTGCTTTGTTCTGCGGGAGGCTGCGCGGGCCAGGTGAGACCCGGAGCCTCCCTCACTCAGGTCAGCTTCTGCCAGCAACGAGACTGGACCTCAGGGAGATGAGGCTTACTCCCCACGGCCGGCTGGCAAAGGTCAAGGTTAGCCGCTAGTTGCCGTCCGAGGATTTGAGGTTTTCGGGGGGGGGGGGGGGGCGCGGCGGGGGGTGGGGGGCGATACTCGTAGGCCCAGGTGACCCGGCGCGCGGGGCCGGGGCAGGGGGGGGGTCAGCCAGGCCGGCGGGCGGGAGACGCGGGTGGGGGTTATCCCCGGGTTGCTGGGGCTCCGCGCTGGGGGTTACGTTGTCATACGTTTTTAGCCCAGAACCCCCCGTGGCGCCCCCCCCCCCCCACCGACTCGGAGCCCGCCCCACCAGGGCCCCTCCTCCCTCGC
>CAUYPK010058952.1:0-11500 GCA_963574355.1 Loris lydekkerianus | reverse complement strand
TGTTTGTGGGGCACTCCAAGCTGTTCTCATGGGGGAGGGAACTTCGTCTGCTTGGTGATGGATTTTGTAACTGTTTTTTATATCCTTGGGGTCGCAGCTCACCTCAGCAGGGTTGATGTGCGTTCTTCAACCTTCTCTCTTGGTGCAGTTCTAATCCACCAGGTTACTTGCTAAATTTCTGTCCTTTAACTCTCCTTCTGGATGGGAGCCTCTGTGGAAAGCTGGCTTCAGTCAGGCATCTTGTCTCCACCCCTGGTTCCTTCACAATTTGTATTGTGTTTATGCAATCCACCTTTACCATGACTCTGCACTTCACACATTTTATGCTCTAAGATCACAAGTTTTCTTAAATTCCTAAAATCTCCCTTGCTCTTTCATATCATAGAGCCTTTTTAAATGATCTTCTCAGTGTCTATTTGGCTTTTTTATTCTTTTATCAACCAAAAGAGACATTTTATTCAGCAACACCTGCAGCGTATGGCTCACCTCCAATGGCAATGAGTCTGCATTGAGGACATCCAAGAGGGTTCAGACCCACCTAACATCCACAGGGGCCCAGCTAAAAGGTGGAATGCTTTTAGCTCACTGCTCCAGAAAATTCCCTAATGCTGGCTTTCAGGTGCAGGCACAGTGCCTGGAAGAAAACCTCCACTGATGGGAACAAGAGCTGATAGATAAGTGCTCCAGTTTCCTGCCTTTCACATGGACAATTCTGGAAGGCATTGTGTCTATTTCTCAGGAAGTCCTCGTGGAACCAAGCCCCATTGCCTACAGAGGAGTCCGTGATAAGACACCCTTCCATTGTCGTCCCCTCTTCCTTCTTTTGCCCGCCCCCACTAATGTTTGGGACCTACTTCCAAATTAATTAACTTTCACCCAAATTCTGGTCTTAGGTTCTGCATTCAGTAGAAAATGAACTAAAAACTGAAATATCTTTTTCTGTAAACATGTCCCAGAGACCTTAAAATTCCTACCCCATCTCCTCAAGTAGACGGAGATATTTTGCTTCTTATTGTTACTATCAAAACTTGCACATGTCCAGGCTGGATCCACTGCAGACAGACACACTTGCTGGCTGTCACATGCACCGTACAGTCTCTCCTGCAACCCATTGCAAAGCTTACCAGGCGGAGCATCACACGTGCTCATACTTTTCTGTTTTCCTTTGCTCCTTGCCAGGTCATCAGATGTAGCATTCTCAACACTCATTACGCTCACCTGATGTGGCATTCTGGGGATCTCAGCGTCACTGAGCTTTGTGGACATTGTGGTTTCCCCCAACACTGACATTGACCCAAGCCTACAGCAGGCTCAGCTCTCTTTGCTGTCACTTTCCAGATAGAGCAGTCCTGGCTGGTACCCATGATGGGTCCTAGGCATACCCCACTCATGCCCTGGACCTCCAGGCTTCTGCAGCACCAAGGTGCCCATGGGGGATTGCCTAAGCCCCAGATTTTTTCCCATTTAATGAAATAGTTGTTCAGCTTTTATTTCTCTAAAGCACCCTCATTCTTTCTAAGTGTTAGGCAGAGTGTACTTTCGATTGATAGCTACTTCTTTAGTGTCCTTAGGGACTAATACTTTCCCAGGGAGGCAAATTTAGCACCCTTTAGCCCATTCCCATTCCCCAAAACTTGTGTGACTCAGCCAAGAAGCTTAACTTCTCTAGGTTCTAGAGGTTTCATTTGTAAAGTGGGGATAATAGTTACTTGCCTACTACAAGTCAGTGGACACAATTAGATTTCTTTTTGAATTTTCTGAAGATTCTTGCCTAGGGTGTAAGATTATCACCACTTAACTAAATGACTTCAAATGATTATTTAAATGTCATATCAAATACACACATATATAATCTTTTCCTCCAACCTCTGACTATGCTGTCATCCTTTAGAGGATATTTTAGCTGTTCCTGAGATGAACACATAAAAATATAATTGCTGACATCGATATATTCCCCCAAAAGCCCATCACAATGGTGCAAGTACATATTTCCTAATAAAGGATGTGACAATTATGGATATAAATTCAGGCTTCAGCAAGCCAGAGTTACAGCCTCATCATATTTAGACATCAAACAAGACTTCCACATTGTACAAAGCAAAGGAACAGGAAAACATAGACTGCTCAGCATGATTGCACCGGCTCCAGCAGGGCAGGAGGCTGCTTCTTCAGAGGATGAAAATACTCAGCACTTCCTGTGTTTCAGGAAGAACCTGGATCTATCTTGGCAACATAAAACTCCGTGATGCTTCAAAACAAGCATGTCTCATATCCACATCATCGGTTCTGAGTTCGGGGAGTGGGCGGGGGGAAAAACTCTTGCCTTCAAATGGAAAAGAGATCTGTCAAGAGAATTAAATCTTAACTATTAAAACAGTAAATGTTAGGGAGCAAAAATTAAGGTGAGTTTTTTTCATTTATTCATCCTGGTTCATTTACTCATGTGTGTTTTGCGATCCTTTTGCTCTGAAATCACGGAGGAAGAGAAAAGCCTGTTATAACCTTGAGTCCAGGGCAAAGGTATTTGTTTGGCAGAATGGCTGTGTGTGTACAATTTATTGTGAAGCAGGTCATCAGCATATAACAATAAACCACAAACAAACAAAGAAAATGAAGGGGATTCAACAGTGTACAGTGATCATTAGTTATTTAAAACATTTTTGTCATGAATGTTTCAGACGTGTTTGTGTACATATATGTGCATATCTGTATATGTGTATATATGTATGTATGTGTGTATATCAATGGTTCAAATACACATGAAATGAACCACCATACCCTATGTCCCCATAGCTTCAACAATTATCATCCTAATAAGGACATTTTTAGAGTTATATTTAGCCAAGCCTGACAGCAGTCCATTTAGCATTTCTTAGCTCATAAAATTTTTTCCTTCTGTTTTGTAGCCACTATAAATCCATCAAAGGGGAAAATGGGCCAAAGCTCTGTGAGCATGTGGGTGTCTTCCCATGCAGTCTATTTATTTATTCACATAGTTTGATCCCCAGGGAATTGTTGTTGTTTTTTTTTTTTTTTTTTTTTTTTTTAAGTAAGTTTCACTCTAGAAGATCCAAAGAACTCAGCATTTTACAAGCTCACAGTCATTAATCCTTACAACTACTTCCCTATGACATCAATAAGTGGTAAATGTTATTACCCCCATTTCACAGATGAAGAAACTGAGGACTTTTATAATTATATGTCTCATTTGGAGCCAAACTCTGCTGGCAAGAGAACCAAGGGCTTCCATTAAAGCCCATTTATTTAATCTCTAGACCAGCACTGTCCAACAGAAATATGAGTAAGCAACATGATTTTCTAGTAGCCAGGTAAAAAAAAGGGGGGGGGGAAGCACTACACAAGTAATTTATTTTTAACAGTACATTTTATTTAATAAATATACCCAAATATTATTTCAACAAACCATAATTTTAAAAAATTACTAATGAGATAGTTGATGTCTTTTTCTTTTTCTTTTCTTTTCTTTTCTTTCTTTTTTTTTTTTGTTTGTTTGTTTGTTTTTAAGGCAGAGTCTCACTATGTCACCCTCAGTAGTGTGCTGTGATGTCACAGCTCACGGCAACCTCAAACTCTTGGGCTTAAGCAATTCTCTTGCCTCAGCCTCCCAAGTAGCTGGGACTACAGGCTCTTGCCACAATGTCTGGCTATTTTTTGGTTGCAGTTGTCACTGTGTTTTGGCAGGCCTGGGCTGGATATGAACCTACCAGCTCTGGTGTATGTGGCTGGTGCCAAGCCCACTGCCTAAAACTTAATGTGTGTCAGTCTCCAATCATGGAAGTAGTAAATAAATAAATAACTCACCTTTTCCTACCATCTCTATTAATATTGCTTTGAAGTGGTACATTAAGTGGCAATTTGTATGCTTGGCTTCATTTCCACATTGACTTCCTATGTGCTTTCAGATCTTTGTTTGCATTAAAAAAAGGTATTTGTTCTTGGCTATCTCTTTAAAATGTTTAATCAGTAAAAATGTTCTTGCCAATTTGATGGAAATACATATATGTTAATCTCATTTTATCAGAACAGTGATATTGAAGCCATTGTCCAACTTTTTAAGTGGACAGAAATCAAACCAAGAACAGAAATGGCCACAGGGAGATGCTTTCAGGGGCTGTTCAAGGATCTGTATCATGTGCACTGAAGTTTCCTGAAATTGCTATTAAGGTTTTGAAGATATTTGCTGATCTCTGCACAGCAGCTTTTGCATGTTGGATGGCAGGATGAGTTCAGATATAAAGAGAGAGGCACCAAATAAACAAATCAGATTACAGTAACACTTCATTAGATACAAGGATGTGAAAGTTCATACAATAAATATGAATACAACAGACTGATCTGTTAAGCATGCGCTTTATTAAAAGATGTGTGAATATTAATTCAAAACTTAACTAATGCAACAAATTTTTTTTTAAAAAAAACTATTAAATTATTCATCAAATTTAATTTGGACCACTGTGTCTGTGTAGACTGATTTTCTAAATGCTCACTGGAGAAAAAGATTGTTTTTAGTCATGTTTATCTAAGTTTATTTGAGTGGAAGTAAGATTTTCCTTTTTTTTTCTAATCAGTGAAGAAAAAATAGTTTTGATTTCCTCTATTTTTGTTTTTAAATCTGTGTATATTTGACTCTAGAGAGTACTCTAGGAGAGAATGGGTGAATTATAATAATTATTTCATGTGGTAAACAACGCTTCCTGCAAAGTTATCATAAATAGATTTTGTTTCAGTGTTCTTAGGGTACCAAATGAATAACAGAAAATTTCAAGCTTCAAGAGATTCCCCTTTAGAAAAGTTTGTTTTAAAATATAAAACAGTAGTATTTGTCTTGAAATTGATATGTGCAGGCCCATTAAGAAATAAGTAAGAGGATTTCATCCTACTATCTTCGTTGGTGGCAAGCAAGTGGAGGCAACTTGGGGCTCCATCTCTGGGAGAGGAGATAAGTAAAATGTGGAGGATGGAGAATTGTGGAGCAATTAGATGTGTAGATTATACACTGTATAATTAGATTATACACCAAAATGGAAATTGACCTTAAAGACATAATAGTCAATGGAAAGTACAGAAGAGAATATGTTATATAACTCCATACTATGTATGCAAACTAATTATATGTGCACTCTAAAATTAATAAACGTTTTGCTAGAGTACATATCAACTAAAAAATATCTACAATGACTGAAGAGTCAGATTATTTCAACCCTGCAAAACCAGAGGCCACTAGAAAAAAAAGATGTGCATTGTTAGTCCTCAACCATATGTAGTTTAAGAAAAACAAAGACACAAAACAGACAACTTGGTGCTTTATCATCTTGGCTTTTTCTCACACAACTTTTTTTTTTTAAAGAATTAACACTAAACATTCATAAGCCTTTTGGAACAAAGGTCAGAGTTGAACATGACCTTGAAGTTAACTTAATTTCATCATCCCTCTGATATTTAGGTTCTTTTTATATCCTTCCCTCCAAGCGTCAGTCAATTCAACACAGGCTTATTTGCATTAAAGAGGATTTTGTGTCTTCTCAAGCAGCGCACTCTTTTTCTGAGTGCACAAAGATATTCCCTTTATGGGGAAGCTGATTGGGACTTGAATAAGTCTAACTCCTTTTGTGCAAAGTTTAATTCTTCATTAGATATCCACCAATGTTTTCTTTAAATTGAGAAAAAAGCCAATGACCTCCTTATTCCAGATGGGGGCAGAAGAAAGTTGGTTTCAACACAAATTCCTTAACCTCATCTCAGACCTACTGAATTAGACTTTTTAGATCTAGAAATCTGAATTTTAAGAAGTTATTTACCACCGCTAAATGATCCTTGGGTTCCTGAAAGTTTAAGAACTATGGTATAATGAAATAGCATTAAATTATGGTTTTTCTGCTAGTATTCCTATTTCATCCAAAACCTTTAAGGTAATCTGGTGGTAAACTGTTCTTTCTGTATATGAAGTTCACACTTCATCTTTCTTCTCAATCATTCATCCAAGATGTTGGATTCACACTGAAATTTAAAATAGAAGAAACTGAAATCTATTAACATATTGTAAGCTAATGGGTTTGTTTTGTTGTTGTTAAAAAAAGACTCAAACCACCATCAGGAATAAACTTAAAACATTATGATTACAACTATGAGCTTCTATTATAGCAACAAATAATTATTCCTTTATTGAATGTCTTTATGGTTATCCAATTAAAAAAATTGTTTCCTTTCAATAATTCTGAAGAAAAAATACTCATCTGCACCAAAGTTGAAAGAAAGTTTAGGGATAAAATGCTAAAGTCTTGTCACACATATAGTCTATCTACTTATCTATCTATCTCTCTATCTATCTATCTATCTATCTATTACTAAGAGTAAACTCTACATGGAAATTTTGAACAAAGATAAACCTGTCTTGAAATATAAGTTCTGAAATTAATGAGATGACTACTTTCTGCCTTGTGATTCTTTCCCCAAGTAATGAAAATTTAAAATTATGTTATAGATGCAAATGTAAAGAAAAAACTCACTTTTTAAACAATGTCCAGTTGAAATGGACAGTACATGACAAGGCACTGAGTGAGGAAGTCATCACTGTTTCAAAGGTTGTCTTCCTCATTGATTCCACTTGGCAAGTTTTTGAATCTGGTAATAATGCTAAGATCCAGCTCTTAGGGCTTAATAACATTTCTCCTTATTTTCTTTCTCTAGAAGTTCAAAGAAAAACTACTTACACAGTCAACACACATATGTTGACTACACACTCACAAATACATGTGAGTGCATGTGCATAATACCCATATACACATGCATTCTGTTCTCTGAGGATAGAAATCTGGCCCTTTGGTGCATTACAAAGAATACTAAGGGCCAAACTTTTAGCGCTGGAAAATAGCTAATATTCTTGCCAGTTAGTTAATGCTGAAGTATCCCCTTTGTCATGGCCAAATTTATGACATGGATCAAAAACTATAAAAAGCTACGTTGCATCCTGCCATTAAGGAGAATTAATATTTTCAGTGGTATGTTAACCAACATTTTTCCAGTGTCTCTCGTTAAAAGCAGATTGTTGACTTTTCATCATGGTGTGCCAAACATTTTCATTGAAACCCTAACAAGACTTTCATCTTAGAACCATTATTTCTTAATGGACTTGGATAGTGGCGATGTAAAGGAATGGCTGTGCTTTGCAGCACTGTGGCATGTGGCAATGGCCCGTCATTAGCGCATTGAGTCTTGCTGAATCATTACATATGTAGACATTTAAGGCATTTCCAGTGTGATTTGATTTTTTTCCCTGAAGCACACTTTGTCTTTTATTTATTATGCTTAAACAACATGTCTTTTTTTTTTTTTTTTTTTTTTTTACTTTCATGTACCTTTGTTGTAATTCCTTCTATTCATCTGTTCGGTTAAAACCCTAATAAATGAGATCATTCACACACACAGCTGCTTTTGCTTCTTTGATTTTTATTGAGGATATCTATGGAATTTTCTTCTGTGCTTAGGAAATCAATGCGTCCTTTAAAACCACTAATTCCCAATAATTTAACAATAAACTACATGATATCAGGTGTTCAGATTGCTCAAATATATCTATTTTCAAATTATTATTGTCTTTATGTGAACTGCCATCAATTGCACTAAAGCAAAGGAAGTCTATAGTCTGGAAAGACTATAGACTTAGAATAGAATGCCTAAATAGACTTAGAAAGAATATAGAAATAGAATGCCTACTGGTTTTTGAACACTTTGATTTGGCTGAGTTTTGATATACATGATGTGAAAATGATTGTGATACCTCTAGTGAGCTGATGTCGACAGGCTCTAATTTGCCCAATAGGCCTTCCTTTTCCTCAAATACATATTTAGAGTCAATGACAATTAAATATAGAAATGGAAACTTTGGCTTTTGGCCTGCGTTCTCACTTGAATGTGTTGGCCAAAACTTCTATTGAGTGTTTTATGATGTGGTTGATCAAATTGTGAGGTATGACTATAGGCCATACCACTGACTATGAAACTGGCAAGCTGAAAGTCACCTGAAATTAGCTATCAAAGTCAGATAAAATGAAATCCAAGAGTGCAGGGAAGAATGCTATTTATCAAAAAAATAATACTTCTAGAATCTAGATTTTATGGAGTTTAATATGCCTCCCAAGAAGTTTTATGATTTGGAAACCTGCGTGAACTAAATACATATTACAAAATCCCTTACTTGGAGTAATAAGTAAAGATATTCCATTTCTATTCTTAGGAAATAATAGTCATCCCATTTTCTCTAAATATATTATTTCAGTTCGGATGCTTTTTGACTATAAGAAACAGATCTTCCAAACAAAATTAATTTTAAAAGGAAAATTATTCACATAGGTTATATAAGACATCAGAGATTGCCCATCCCAGGTGGCTGAATTGAGCAGATCAGATTCCTGGGTTAGCCCCTCTGCCATCCACTTTCCCTCACAATTCCGGGACTGTTGGAGCACCATCTTCCTCACACACACAGTATCTACAGTGAGGGCAGAAAGTAGTTAAGTCTTTCTAATTTTTCTCAGAAAAAAAAAAAAAAAAAATCTTTCAAAGCACCTCTATCACTTTCCTTGTTTTTGTTTGTTTACTTTCATGGTTTTAGTCAGAACCAAAGCAATCTTTTATAAAGTAAATAAGTTTAAAAAATTGTTTAAGGGAATACCAAGTGAGGGAAGTTTCTATTGTGCCTAAATATACATACTACTAAGAATACTTAGTAAGTGGTATAAGTTGGGGACTTAGCAGACAGAAGCAGTGACTGATCAGAATGGATGTCAGGTGTAATAACGAAGGAGGCTGTGTGGGGGAAAATGGGATGACTCAACATGTCCTCATTTTGATAGAAGATACGAGGTGACAGAAATCCAGACTTCCACCAAGATACCATGTATGTCTTCTACCAAACTGTTTCCTTCCTGTAAATGGTGTGTTTGACTCATGATTGAATCCCTAATATCTAAAATGATGCTTAAAACATAGAAGGCATTCAGTTACTATTTGGTAAATTAATAGGTGAATAGATATAGTTGAACAGAATATTTGGATATAGCTTAATATGAAATTAAGGCTACCTTTTGCTTTATAACTCTTCTGTTACCCTCCTTACTTAATTTTTCAATAGTTTCCCTTCATTATTCTTTTTTTTTTTTGTTTGTTTGTTTGTTTTTGGTGCTATATAGCAATAGTTGGTAGAATATGTCACCTTGATATGATAAAAAAAAAAAACCTAATTATTTTATCATAGACATTGTAGAGTTTGTATGGTCTATCCTGCCATTAAGGAGAATTAAAATTTTCAGTGGTATATTAACCAACATTTTAGTCAAATGTTTAAACATTTAACCAAACTTTAAATCAAATAAATGTAATACACATGCTTGAAAATAAGTATATTCTTCATGTAGTATATTTTGTTTCTTCTGTATGGCAATTGTAAGGTTAAAAATAACAGTCTACTTTTTACTTTAACATAAGCTATTAGGTTCTTTTCAAGGACGTATTAGCTATATCTCCTATTTATAAAGTAAAAAATAAAGGGTAATTAAAAAAAATCATGTCTTAGCATGCAAATATAGAATGCCTTAAGAATTCAAAAATGGAAGATTATGTTTAACGAAATTGCCTTAAAATTATAAATAAAAGACTATGATTGCAAAATTAAGCCCTTTTTAATAGGCTCCAAAAAGACAAAGTATTTTTAAAATTATGCTTTATTAAAAAAACAAAAGCACCAAAGGAAATACCATGAGTGAAACAAAACTTTCAAAATGTGATTTTAAAAGTGAAACAAGAGAACACTATTAATATAATATTTGATGTACTAAAGTACTTTTAATTATTTTAGAATTCAAACCTGTTTTAGCTTACTTGAAATTGTTGCATAATTCAAACGTGCTATTATAATTCAACCCAAATGGTTCTGTACTTCAATGAGGTGATGAAATTAATTCAGTATATTAAAGAGATGCCAGCAAAGTTATAAATTGCTTTTCTAATTGGGAGTGAAGAGGTTAATTCAAGATTCCACTAAAAACCGGACTGGCAGAAATGTTTCCAGGGACATGCATATTTTTTTTTCTCTCTCTTCTTTTTTTTTTTACTCAGTAGGGGTTTGGAGAAGAGGTTTGGAAGGGAAGGAGAGGGCTGGTTCCAGGCCCCCTGCATTCCCCAGAGCCCTGTTAAGGAAGGGGGAGGGCTTCCTGCCCAGGCAGCCATCTGTAACATTCTACTAACAGCAGGAACCCCGGGGCTGCTCCAGTCCCTAAACCCAGGGTGAGGATTCTGTCTGCATTCACAGAAAAGACCAGGAGAGTTTCCCCTCTTATTTCGCCAGTGTTTCTTCTCTCTCTCTCTCTCTCTCTCTCAATGGCATTGAGATTCTCAGAAGTGCTTGTATAAATAAACTATCATCTCAACGATGTCAGAACAATGCTTATAGAAGAGAACTGGCTCCACCAGCACCAAAATACCGGGCCTGCCTTCTGGAATGCGCTGGCAGCAAGCTGGGAATGTCATCAGCCCAGCTAATGTCACACGGTGGAACACTTTCTGGGATCAGTCTAAGTGTGTCTGATGTTCCCCTAAGTTACTGCTTTCTAGGCTTGAGTCAATTAGAGCAGGCTTTTTGGAAAGTGGTGTCATTTAAAACCCATTTTATAAAAGTTATTTTTGTGCCTATAATTTGGGGCTCACACGTCTGTTATTTCCTCCAGTTCTTGGCTTGCACAATATGCTGCCTATGGAAAGTAGTAAAGAGTGACAATGGAAACAATAACAAGGACTTTTTTATTTCCAACATCTGGAGAAAACACATTTAAGGAAATGTTAACAAACAGGTACAGGGATTGATAACATTAAAATATATATTAATATATGCTTTTTTTATAGAGGGAAAAGCAATCAGGGCTGATAGAATTTTTAAAATCAGTTTTACACAAAGAATACATAAAATTTACAATGGTCTTATTTAAGAAGATTCAGTTCACACCCTTTCCTGGGATCAGCCAAATGACTAATGTCAAATCCCTAAAGCACATAGGTATAAAAATATTTTCTCAGAAAAGAAGGAAGACATAGGATTTCAATTTTCAAATTTTCCTGTTTTCTACTTTTCAATATCGCTTTACTGTTACTACATTTAATTCTCTGGCAACAGACCAGAGAAGCAAACATATTCAATGTAGAATTCAATTTAAAAAAAAAAAAAAAGAAAGAAAGAAAGAAAGAAAAGAAAAATTCAAGAAGCATTTCAAATGCAGGGATAAATATGAGAATGAATAATCCAATAGTAGTTTTTTGTTTTTTGGTTTTTTTTTTTTCTTTATTTTTTATTGTTGGGGATTCATTGAGGGTACAATAAACCAGGTTACACTGATTGCATTTTTTAGGTAAAGTCCCTCTTACAGTCGTGTCTTGCACCCAAAAGGTGTGGCATACACCAAAGTCCCATTCCCCTCCCTCCTTCCCTCTC
>CAUYPK010058951.1:0-60320 GCA_963574355.1 Loris lydekkerianus | reverse complement strand
CTTAAAGAAAGATGGAGACTTTGCGTCTTTCATGTTTACATGGATGGAGCTGGAACATATTCTCCTTAGCAAAGTATCTCAGGAATGGAAGAAAAAGTATCCAATGTACTCAGCCCTACTATGAAGCTAAACTATAGCTTTCACATGAAGGCTATAACCCAACTGTACCTCAAGACTATGAGGAAAGGACCAAGGAAGGGGAAGGGAGGGGGGAGGTTTGGGTGAAGGGAGGGTGATGGGTTGGGCCACATCTATGGTGCATATTTTTATCTATAATAAAAATAAATAAATAAATAAATAAATAAATAAATAAATAAAAGTAATATCTCAAGGTGATTTTGATTTGCATTTGTCTGATAATTAGGGATGATGAGGTTTTTTTATGTGTTTATTGGCCATTTGTCTGTCTTCCTCAGAGAAGGCTCTGTTCATATTTCTTGCCCAGTGATAAATGAGATTATTTGCTCTTTTTTTGTTGTTGTTGATTAATTTGAGTTTTCTGTAGATTTTGGTTATCAACACTTTGTCAGATTTATGACTTGCAAATATCTTTTCCCATTCTGAAGGTTGTCTGTTTGCTTACCAGTGCAGAAGCTTTTTAGCTTATTTAAGTTCCATTTAAAATTTTTGTTGCTGTTGTGATTGCCAATGGAGTCTTTTTCATAAAATTTTTCCCCAGGCTGATATTATTAAGCATTTTTCCCACACTTTCTTCTAGGATTTTTATTATTTCATGCCTTAGGTTCTGTTTACTGTGTTAAGGCTGTTCCTTCTATTCTTACTTTACTTTATATTGACATCAATAAAATTTCTTTATTTATTAATATGATTTTCCTCTTTTAATCTATTGTTGCATTACTTTTTGCTATGTTGGATTCCTAGATTAAATAAAATTTTACATATTATTTATAGAATACTTATTTGTAATTGATTTGCATATATTTATTTAGAATTTTTTTGTTTTTGGAACAAAATGTTTTTTGGAACCTTTACTTGGTTTTGTAATCAGGATGACTTATTCCTATATTATTAAGGAGCCATACCTTGGTCAGTTTCAGATCAAGTCATCCTTAGTGAGGTAGAAACTTTGAATGAAGTAATTCAGCATCCCAAACCACCCACATAAGTTGGCTAACTAGAACTATTACACTATATATTTTTATCATCATTGTATAAGTTAGGTCCATTAAACTATCAATATTCACTATTCCTTAAAGAAAATAATTATTTTTCTGTTCAACCCAGAACCCAGGTCTAGTCTCTGAATCTCTGAGGTAGTTGTTTAATGTTATTTATTTTGAGCCCCAATTTCTTTTTGCCAAAAATCTCTGTAGACTACAGTCTTCTCAGTTAGTGACAAAAATACACTACGCAGAGGGAAATTCTATGGATCATCTTCTTCATATTATCTTCAAAATATATACTTAAAGAATACCATCCATATACTTTATTTTTCTATGTCTTTGTTAGATAGTAATATTAACAGTTCTGTGGTAATAGCAGTTCAGCTCTTCTGTTTATTTCCTATGAATGGAGTTTACATTGGTATTATGACTGTTTTGAAAGTTCTTGGGATTTTGAATCTGAAGACTAGGTTCTAGTCTCTGTACTTCTAATAATAACCAAGTCAAGTCCCTTAATTTTTTCTTCCTCCGATTGTAATAATATCTACTTACCTATTTGACACATTTTCATAAGAAATATATGAGATAAGGTATATAAATGTTCTTTACTACCTATTATATGAAGGAAAACTGCTAGTTATTTTAGCAAGCAATAATTCAAAATAACAATAGCTATTAATAGCATTATGTGAAGTTCCGTGCTATGAACTCTACATGCATCATCTCAGTCCTCTTAAACAATGAGACAGATAACCTCATTAGGTGCAGAACTGTAGGATTAAAAAGCATAAATATTTTATTGAAGATTTCATTTTTGAATGCTCAGGATTAGACTACATATATTAAAACAAGTCTGCCATCCTCCCTTTTGCTTCTTTTGTGACTTTCTTCTATAGTGTTCAGGATGTGTTGTTTACTCGTACTACTTTTCCTCATCCTGCTTTGTGATGGGCCATACAGGCCTATGTGGACAACATCAATGGACTCCCTTGTCCTCTGACTCTGGTTGGGCTCAGCCAGTGGACATCATGAAGCAACATATTTGTATTTCATTTGTGCTTAGGAAAAATTTCAAAAATATTGCTTAAATTTATATTACATCCAGAAGTTACATAGCTTATCTTTCTCATCTTTTCCTTCTTAAATCCTGGGTGTCATTATTGTTCCTCTTTAAGAATTCCATAATTAAGAAATTATGTTATTTTTAAATATATATATCAAAATGATCCTGGTTATTTTTATCATAGCTTTGATTATTAAATAATTACTTTTAAATTCAGAACTTCTCAATTATTTTTAGAGATATGGCTTGACTATAAAACCAGTATTAAAGAATTGTAGTTCTGCTACCACAAAATGTATAGTAGATAGAATAAAAGAGGTAAAGTTTAATCTTGCCTGGTCAAGCCAGATATTCTCTGTGACCTCCCACTTTTAGAAGAACAGAGACAGGCCAGAGCAAGTTCAGGGAAAATGGACCTCAAACACCAAGAAAACATGAAATATGTCATATGAAGAATGATAAAATATCCTGCATGTGCTTAACCTGCAAGAGAGAATTTTGAGGGGGAACAGGAAAAGAGCACTGTCTTCGGAATTGGAAGGTCATATTGGAAGGGAATCGTGCTTATCCTTGTGTAGTCCTGGTCAATGTAACAAAAACCTCTTGAGTGATAAATGTGGAGTGACTAATTGTAGCTCACTATAACCATGGTTTGAGTTCAAGCCCAACATTCCAAAGAGTCAGATCTTTAGGTCTGTCTAGTAAACCGGAAGGGATATGTCCAAGTCCATTTGCAAGAGAGATTAAAGAACTTCCTGAATGTCACCTCATTATAAGTTATCAATGGGCACAAAGCTGTCAACCCAAGGATAAAGCCTTCTTTAGCAAAGGGAGAGTGGACTCTGAGAAAAAGGATGATGTCTTCTGATCTGGCCCCTTAAAAGAGTCATGACTAGATCTTAAGGAACAGAGGTGAATAGGTAGATGCATGAGTGTCATAAGTAACAACCAAAGTACCATTTTCTCTAACACTTCTATAAGACTTTGGGGCTAAGCAGCTCAAGTTTGGAGCTTTACAGACTAAGTTATTTAAAGGTGAAAACATTTTTACTGTTGACTCACCACAGAGGAAGAAAGAAACAGGACAAGGAACACAGGCCACTCCATGGTAGCTGAACATGATTCACTGGCCTCATTTGTAAGCACATGTGAAACATCCCTTCAGTACACCTCAGTACATGGGGAGCTGGGGGACATTTTAGGTTAATGGAGTCCTATATTATCAGGAGAGACATGACAAAGCAAAACTCAGGTTATGCTCTTCTTCCATGTAGAAGTATCAAAATATGAAATAAGCTGCCTAGAAAATACCCCCTCAGGGACAAAAAGGGCACATCCTCATATGTAACCCAGCACTGACAGAGTCAGCTTTTAATAAATACTTGTTGAGTGGAAATTCAGCTTGTCTTACTGAAGATGTTTCTCTCTTCAAGGAAAGAAAAGTTTGAGGAAGCACAAAAAGGAAAACGTAATCTGCCATCCTGTTATTTTCAACTTAATCCCAATAGACAATGAAGAGCCGGATGATGAAGCAGAAGTGATAAGAACATGTTAAAAAGTGGTGAGCATTCCTTGGACAACTGGTCAATTCCAGGATTGGGGTAGGAAAATACAAAAAGAGTATTTTGTGGTGCTAGAAAATAAGAAAGTTCTAAAAGGACAAAGGAGCCTGAAAGAGTATCCAATGGCCAACACTGAAAACCTTTAGCAAAAAATTAAATAACAATAATATTGGATTATAATCTTAATAATAAAATTAATATCCATGAACCCACCTTAATATAAATAAATAACTGAATAAATAAATGGGGAAAAAGAAACAACTCTTCCTTACAGAAAGACTTCAATTAATAGAAAATAACCACTATTATTGATAGTGATAGTAATTCTTTTATTGTTGTAGGCAAGGTCCACCAAAGTATGCTAAAACTAGTGGGTAAAAATTTAAGGAGAAACAGGATATTTGCAAATTCTAAAAGTACCTCCCCCCCAAATAGTGAGTAATGAAAAGAGGAAAAGATTAATATTGTAAGTGGAGATCCTGGCAGACCTCATCCTGGCTATGTGGTCAAAGTTAACATCACCCATAGTACATATCAACATCCTATGCCCCCTGACACGAGACGCTGAAAAGGGCACTTCATGTCTGAGATATTCTTTCCAGTAAAGCAGAACCTCAATCTAATCACGAGAAAACATCAGACAAACCCAAGCTGAGGAGATATCTAAAAAAAATAACTGAACTGTACTCTTTAAAAGTCGGGAAAGACAAAGAAAAACTGTAGAATAGTCACAGATTGAAGGAAATAAGGAGACATTACAACTATAAAAGGTAAGAAAAAACAAGCTGTTTTTTCTATTCTCACACACAACACTCACCTTACAACACAGTACAATATTTACACTATATGGGAGCTGGAGTTCCATACACCAAGCAATTCTCCAGTGGACAACAACTATGTGTCCTATAATTCAATTCAGTTGGGTGTCATCTACCTAGAGTTATAATCAGATCCTACATGATAAGGTTCAGTCCCAAAATACTGCCTCCCACTTCAGACACCACTAGTTGTAGGTTGTCACCTATACTTCTGACTGACTCGCTGTAACTTGGAGTATGCATGACTCCCTTCCCAGGTTCAATTAATTTGCCAGGACAATGCACAACAACAAACACATTTGCCATTTTTTTGTATTAACAAAAGATATGATAAAGGATACAGGTGAAGTAGGACAGTGCATATGGGAAGGGGCTTGGAGCTTCCATTCCCTCTCCGGATACACCACCTTCCAGGTACCTCCAAGTCTCCAGCAATCTGGAAGTTCTCAGAACCCTGCCTTTTTAGGTCTATGGAAGTTTTATTTTGCATTACATAGGCACAATTGATTACACCGTTGGCCAGCAGTGATCAACTCAACCTTCTTCCCCTTCCCCTGTCCACTTCCTGGAGGGTATGGCTGGGGATTCCAACCCTCAAATCACGTGGTTTGTTTCCTCATCTTGAGACTGCCCAGGAGTCCACCAAGGCTCAACATATTAGAGAAAAAGATTCTCCCATCACCAAAGAAATCCCAAGAGATTTAGAAGCTTTGTATCAGACACTTGTATTTCTCAGGAAATTGCAAAGATTTGGGGAGCTCTCTGTCAGGAACTGGGGTCCAAGACCAAACAATAGGGAAAAAGGTTATCATAGCACCCATACCTACAAAGATTTCTATGTCAGGAACTGAGGACAGAGATCAATAAATGTATTTTTTTATTATTTCAAAACAACTAAATGTGATGTGCAATTCCCATTAGTGGGAAAATGGCAAAATCCAAATAAATTCTGTGGTTTAGTTAATAGTAATTTAGTTGTAAGGTTAATTTCTTAGTATTTATAATTGTTCTGTGATTATGTAAAATATTAATAAAAGGAAGCTGGGTGAATGGTATGTAAGAACCCACTGAACTGTTTGTGCAATTCTTCTATAAGTCTAAAATTATCTCAAAATACAGAAGTATTAAAAAATGTGATGAGCACATCCTGGAATTCCTAGGACAGGAGCAGTAGAACACTGGGTAAATTTAGCACACACTCACTAGCCATTAGGAAAACCATTTCAAAAAGTTCAGAGAAAAGACAGACATGATCTCACATCTGGAGTCCCAAAAGAAAAAGTGATTCAAGAGAAATAGTGGATTCTTATAAAAACAGCGGAACTGTCTGAGAAACTTCTGAATCATCTTCCTGCCTCTTTCTGCCCCTATAACCAATCGGTTATCTAATTTTATCACCTATACCTCATATATGTGGCTCCATTCTAACCCCTCCACTCTATTACTTCACACTGAAGTAGTTGGTACTTTCATCTTCCTCTTAACTAATAGTTTCCTCTCTACAAGTTTTCTGAAGCCCAGCACATCCTAAACTGATGACACTAGAGTTATTTTTCTAATCTAACCATTTCCCATGTCGGTTCAAGAATGTTCAAGTTTATTCCAATTGGAATAAATCCAAATTCCTTAGCATAACATGCAAGATCCCACTCCATTTAGCCACTCCTTAACTTCAGCCTCATTTTGGTTCATTCCTCCTAAAAATTACTCCATACTCCAGCTTCATGAGTAGTTATGAACCCCGAATATATCATCTCCCCTGGTCTCTGCTCATGTTATTCGTTCTGCAAAGGATACCATATTATCCTTCTCTATCCTGCAAACTCTTATTTATTCTTGCTCAAATATCATTTCTGTTTAGACAAATTTCTCTGATTCTTTGCAATCTCTCTACCCCACTCTCCATGTCCTACAAGCATTAACCCTGCCCTCTATTATGCTCCCCCAGAACATTCTGAACATTGTTAATGAGCATAGACTGTGATGCACATGGCCCATGGGATATGAGCTCTGAGCATGAATCTCTTATTAGAGTATGAATCCTTTTATGGGAGGCTCCCTGTCTGATTCACCTATGAATCCCCAGCATTAGGTCAAGACCTGGCATTTAAGGGTCAGTCACTGTGATTGCTCAAGTTTAACTGAATTAAAATATAATCAACTCTGGTTCCCAAGGGATGCAAAACAAATCTGTATGGCTACACATGTTCCTATAGAACTCAAATTTTAAAATGGCACAAAGGAAAAATAAAAAGCATATGAATGTGGATGGTATAATGCTATTAATACAAGTATACTATTAGAAATGCTATTAACCAGAATTATCTAGGCTTGAAAAACAACAACACAAAAATGTTATTGACAACTGAAAGGACCTATTAGCTATATCAACTTCAAAAATAATAAGTAAGAAGAAAGCCTGCTCTTTGGAAAAGATGGAAATAATGTCAAAGAGGAAAAATTATTCAACTTACCTTTTGCCTACCCTTTGTCTTTCAAGGAGGATGATATTCACACTATAAGGTGTAGAAAAGATCTTCTTAGAAGAAATGAAACTAATTTGCTTTGAAAGAAATTATGTTACTAGATTCAATTATTTTCCAGGGTAGGAAAACAACTTGCTGATATGAATCATTTACATAAAATTACTGTCAGCAATTCATAAAAAATCATGAAGGATAGAATTATGCAAGGGCTAGAAATGAAAAAATAGTTGCAATTAAAAACAATGCAAAAGACAGAAAGTAGAGAGACCCATGTATTTCAGAAGCCATGAGTCTCAGTTTAATATTGAAATCCAATTATATTATATAATAGTTGTTTGACAAATTTTGGCAGACTTTATAAAACTGTGCTGTCCAGTATAGTCACATCTCACTATTTGAATTTAAATAATTTAAAATTTTATAAAACTTAAAACTCATTTATTTTCTTAGTTGTACTAATGACATTTCTATACTCAAAAGCCACAAATAGCTTACCATATTGGACAGTATAGATCATGGAACATTTTCATCATTGTGGAAAGTTCCATGGCACAATGCTGTTAAGGAAAGTAAAGATCATTTGAAATCAACATGATTTACTGAGAATGTTACACCGAACTAATAAAATTTCTATCATTTGATAAGATTGTCACACTGTTGAAGAAAGGAACTGCTTATACTATATTGACTTCAGCAAAGCATCCAACAAAGTTTCTCCTAAAACCCTAGTTGACAAAAAAGGAAGAAATAGAGACACAATATCATACAACTGAACAAATATTAATAACTGTCCCATGAAGTGTTGACAAACTAATATAATTTGGGGAAGAATGATCTACTAGCTCACTCCAAAATCATTTCAGTACCTTCTCAACATTTTTATCAATGATTTGCCTGACAAATAAAAAGAAGTCATTAATGTTTCAAATGATCAAATCATTATGAAATTATTTTATAACTATCTGCAGATCAATTTGTTAAAATATGTCAAAGGCTTTTATAATTTTACTTACTCTTTCACTCACAGTTTCAACTCCTCAGGAAATAAACTTGTATGCTTGCAAAGACCTAGCTACATATTAATAATAACAAAATATTTAGCAAAATGTGAATGTCCAACAATAGGAGATCATTAAATAAAGTGTGATACATTTGCATTGATTACCACTGTGTTTACAGCACAACGCTATGCACTTTGTGAGTGTTTAAAATAATATTATCACAATACTGGGCATCTACCCAGAAGAAAAAAATCTTTTTATTATGATGACATTTGCACTAGATTGTTTATCACAGTTCAATTCATAATTGCCAAGATACAGAAATAACCCAAGTGCCCATCAACCCATAAATGGATTAATAAATTATGGTATATGTATACCAAGGAATATTATTCAGCCATAAAAAATATGGAGACTTTACATCTTTTGTATTAACTTTGATGGAATTGAAACACATCCTTCTAAGTAAAGTATCACAAAAATGCAAAAGCCAATATCCAACTTACTCAATACTAATATGAAGCCAGTAGATGATCTAATACATGCCCACATAAGAGAAAAACTCAATTCAAGTTGGGGGGACAGGGGAGGAGGGAAGAAGGAGAGGGAGGAAGGAGGGGGATTGGTGCATTCCCACTTAATGAGCACAATATAAGCATATATGGCACACCTCTTGAAGGGCAGAACACAGCTATAATGGGGACTTCACCTAACAAATGCAAACATTGTAACCTAATCATCTATGCCCTTATACCAATCTGAAATAAAAATAAATAAATTAAATAATATATCAAATCAAATTTTAACACAGAGAGGAAAAAAGCAAAGTATAAAAAAAATCAAAGCTATATTATGTAATAATTTTTTAATAAATGCAATGTGTATTACATTATTAATATAGTAATATACATATGTGCAGAGAGAATAGGAATAGGCAGACATATACTAAAATGTTAATAATATTTATCTTTTGGTAATAATATTTATCTCTCTGATAATGAAGTAGGAACCATCTTTGTTTCTTTTAGTTCATCAGTACTTTTTTTTTTATTAAATCATAGCTGTATACATTAATACAATTATGGGGTGCAATGTGCTGGTTTTATAAACAATTTGAAATACTTTCATCAAACTGGTTAACATAGCCTTCACCTCATTTTCTTAGTTATTGTGTATACTTTCTAAAAGTTTAGTCATAAACAGATAATTCTTTACCTTAAAAACAATATTTTGATCAAGGAGTAATAGAAAATATTGTATGTTTGATAAAAGAGGAAGAAAGTATATCTCAATAGATGAAATGATGGCCCAGAATTTACAAGGAGAATCCTAAAAGGAATATGTGGAAAAGCTAGCTTTCAAATTTTCAAAGTCCTCTGGAAAATGTACAGTTTGGAGAGGACTGGGGTAACAATAAATTTGGTAGAATGTACACAGAACTGTTTAATGAATTGGGTAGCACAGTTTCTGAAAAAGTGACCATGGACTCAGATTACATTTATAGGAACTCCTGTGAACAACAGGGAGAATGATGGCCCCTCTGCACCAGGGGGCTGATTCCACTTCATCTACTCATTGGTCACCTTGTTTTATACAGTAGCACTTACCCAGAGGTTGATAACCAGGAAACTCAACAAACTGAAAATTGTACAACATGAAAAATATTGGCAGAATTAGAGATCGTTAGCCCCAAATGAAAAACCATAGAAAGCTCTGCATAGTTTGTCTTTAGGTACTTAGAGCATTGTTACATAGATGAAAGAATACACAGTTGATCAGGTCATTAATGCAAAGAAGTTACAAGAGATTAGATGTCTAGTCAGTATAAGAAAAAAATAAAGCAAAAAATATGCTGAACTCACATGAATGTTTATAGCAGTTTTATTCATAACTCCCAACTGGGCAGCAACCAAGATGCCCTTTAGTAGATGAACAGATAAACTAAACACTCTAAACAATAGAATATTGTTTAATGCTAAAAATATGTGAGCTACTGAGCCATTAAAAAGACATAGAGGAAATTTAAATGCATATTGTTAAGGGGAGAAATACAATCCAGTCATATACATGACATTCTAGAAAAGGCAAAACTATGGAGACAATAAAAATATTAGTGGTTTCCAGGGATTCGGAAATGAGAGAAATGAATAGGGGAGCAAAGAGGGTTTTAGGGCAGTGAAACTGTTCTGCATGATACTGTAATGATCAATACATCTGTCATGTATTGTAACATCATGTATTGTAACATCATGTAACTGTCATGATACTGTAACATCAATACAATACTGTCACTACTTCATGCCCAAACCCATAGGATACACAACACAAAGAGTGAAGTCTCAAATGAACTATGGGCTTTGATTGTGAATGACATGTCAATGTTGGTTCATCAATTGTGACCAAATGTACTCCTCTGGTGTGGGACGGTGACACTGGAAGCAGCTATACATGTTATCAGGGAAGGGAGTTTGTGGGAGATCTCTGCATTTTTTCCAATTTGCTGTGACCTAAAACTTCCCTAAAAACAATAGTCTATTAGTCAAAAAGAAAAACAAAAGATTAGAGAAAAAGACATTGAACTTCTTTGTGAGTTAGTGACCTCCCTGTCACTGTAGGTAAAGGCTGAAAAAAATGGCTGTCAAGGAATTTTTTAATTAGAAAGAAAATTATATTCCTAACCTCTATATATCCTCCCATCTTTAAGTTTCTGTTATTTCTCAGGTACACATTGTCTTGAACTTCCTAATTCAGATAACAAAGTAATTGCTCACCCACTAAATTACTCTGAGAAATACCTTCCAAATGATAGCAAAATTGAGCATAGGAAGCTAGCTAATGTCTGTATAAAGTCTTAGGTTGTCAGTGTTTCCAGCAGTTCCAGTTTCTAGACTCATTCATTCTTTTGTTTTTCACTCAAAAAATATATATTGTGCCCCCGTGGCAAGTACTGTGCTGTATGGGTCCTTCCCCAGCTTGTACCACTACCATCCATTCATTCGCACCAATAGGTGTAAGTATAAATATTGCTTATGTCCATTTACAAAATTCTCCTAAAAGCAAGTTGATAGTGAGGGAACCTGGCACATCAATAACTTGACTCCAGTTATATAGAAAGATATTAACAAGTATGAAAAATCTAGAGAATGTACTTGGCATCTCCTTGTGAATATTTAAAGTTTATATTTTCATTTTATTTAAGTTATGGGGGAGATGTATTTGTTTTCTCTCAATGCCATAAAAGCAGTTTATCTACAAGGAACCCTACAAAATTTGGGTCAGGACCCCTGCCTAACGAATAGAGCCAGATGATTAGCAAACTTCTACCACAAGATTTCTGCTTCTAGCAATGATGCAGAGCTACAACTTCATTGATATTTTACTGTTGATGGGTTCAGTTTTGTCTTTTGGTTTTGTTATTACTCTGGTAACGTTCTAGTTAGGAAAAGTAAATCTAGAACTAAGATTTACTTAGTTCTATCCAGGTGAGGAAACAAAGAATCCAAATCCCTGGCAAAATTGAGATTAACTGAAAGGACATAGCCCCGCTTACAGAGTAGGGTTCCTGGAAGAGATGTGATGACTGTTGCTGGGAGTACTCTCTTTTCCTGAAAAATTGGGGAGGGGTGAAATTGTGAAGATTCAGAAACAACCAGGAGGCCAAACTCATCGCCCTCCTATGCCAAGCCCTGAGGGGTCTTTGGCTCTTTGCTTATTTGAGGGTGGGGGTCTCAACAACTCCCTAGTGGAAGGCAGGATTTGCTTGGTACCCAGCAGTGGTAAGATCAAGCCATCAGCAAAATCAGATACACACACAATAGATTACTAACTGTCAGGAGGGTCTTTAGGGCTTAGGAGTAGCAGGTTCTCAGAGGGCTTGAAAAGATTTTTTCATTCAGTTTTTCATTCATTCAACAAATGTTTATCTAGCATCTTCTGTGTGCCTAGCATCATATAGCAATAAAGAAGTCTTTTTTTTTTTTATGAAGCTTTCATTCTAATGGAGAAAATGAGGAAGGAGAAGAAAAAAAGAAGGAACAACCAATAGCTACTGACAAGAGATCCCCCAGGTAGACCACCAAAAAGTACTCTTCATTCCAGAAGATTCCATCCCATCATCCTCCAGTTTCTAGTTTTCAGGAAGCCTATGCAATTTATGGAAGTCTAAACTACATTTTTGAGACAAATGGCTATTTTCCAGCAGCACTACAAAAATTCAGGTTACAATTTGGGAACACCTCTATGAAACACCAGTATTAATTTCTGAGCTTCAGGCTATTTGTCTGTACATCTCCATTAACTGGTCTCCTCCAAGTAGCAGTGAACATAGTGGAAAGTGCATAAGCTTTGGAGCCACCCACACTTGTGGAGGCATTTTGCAAATTGGGTGACCTGGAACATGTTGCTTAATTTAAGTTTAGTCATATGTAAAATGTGGAAAATACCTACCTCATTGTCTGAAGATAAAACAAGATAATGTACAGAATGTTTCTACTAGAATGGCCCTTGGGAAGTGCTTTTGATATATACCTAGTTATTATTATTAGAGCTTATCACTTCCTCCTTAGCCTGCCAAACTCCTTGCAGAGCAAGACCAACAGATGCATGCTAGGTTGTGCAAACCCCAGGGAAGTGCGAAGGAGCTATAGAAAACACCCTGCAGGGGCCACTGGAACCCACATGGAACTGCTGTATTCAGATATACCCACAGAATAGCCATATAAATTTTTTTTGGGGGGGGGGGCAGACAGAGTCTCACTACATCGCCCTTGATAGAGTAGGGAGCCCAACCTCAAACTCTTAGGCTTAAGCAATTCTCTTGTCTCAGCTTCCCAAGTAGCTGGGACTATAGGTGCAGGCCACAAAGCACAGCTATTTTTAACTTTTGGTGGTAGTTGTCATTGTTCTTTGGCAGGCCTGGACTGGGTTCGAATCTGCCAGCTCTGGTATATTTGGCTGGAGCCCTAGCTCATGAACTAAAGGCGCCAAGCTGACCCATATAAATTTCAATGATATTATTGCCAAATATTGCAAGCTTCTTCCAAAATCTACTGAGAAGTTAGTGCTAGAAGTTTATTTGTAAGCCCTCTTCTATGGACAATGAATTAGCAAAAAATGCCAAATCCTCAAAGCAGGGCAACGTTTTGAGCATGTCAGGTATATTAGTCAGGATTTTCCAGGTAGAAATAATAGGACATCGATTGGTAGAGATAGGGATATGTAAATGCAGATACATGAAAGGGAATTTATTAGGGAAATGGGCTCACACAACTGTGGAGGCTGAGAAGTCCTATGATAGGCTGTCTGCAAGCTGGAGAACCAGAGAAGCTGGTAGAGTGGGTCAGTCCAAGACGGAAGGTCTGAGAACCAAGGAAACGAATGGTGTAACTTTCAGGTTAAGGCCAAAGGCCAAAGAGCCCCAGGGAACTGGTGCAACTCCCAGAATCCAAAGGCAAAAGCACTTGGCATGCTGATGTCCAAAGGCAGAAAGAGAAGTGTGTCTTGCTCTGGGAGTGGGAGAGAGAAAGATCATCTGTCTTCTACTTTTTTGTTCTATCTCGGCTGCCAGCTAATTGGATGACACCCACCCATATTAATGGTAGATCTTCCCTGCTCAGTCCACTGACTACACACCAATCTCCTCTGAAAACATTCTCATAGACATACCCAGAAACAATACTTCACAGCCATCTAGGCATCCTCAACATCTTAATACTTACCATAAACCATAACAGCTGGGGTTAATCTACAAGTGCCCAAACCAGTTGCCCTAAAGAATCCCCTGGTGTTCAGCCAGTATCCAGGGTAGGCCATGGGCAGGCAGCTTCCCACCCTGCACCGACCATCTGGTGGGGGCATGAGGTGAGCATTAATCTTATCTTAGCTACACAACTAAATGTGTAGAAGTGGAAATGAGTGAAAAGAGAAAGAAAGACTAAAGTTTGTCAAGGCTTTGGTCCCCTGAAGGCACCCTAGACCCAGGATGCTTCCCTAGTGCCTCTGTCACCAGCCCCTCATACTAAAGGACATTTGAATGGCTGCTGGGAAACACAGAGCAGATTACCTTTCTAGACACACATCAAAAAGGTCAGGAGAGTTCTGTGGAGTATAAAATAAAGGAGAAATGAAGCAAGGAGGAAGCCAAAAAGCAGGTAGAAAAGACCCCACTTAAATCAAGGGGCCAAAGAGGGTGTTCTCAGAAAAATGCTTAAAGGAAGCTCAGGCTTCCTTCCAGCCAGGCAGGAAGAATCTCCAGATGAGGCTACTCAGTGACAGGGAGGTAGACAGACCACAGCCATTTTAGAATTTTGTACAAAAATCACAGCCAAGCCATCACTCATGCCTTTGTCGTATATACAGATGAGAATGAGGTCCAGAAATCTATAACCCTGTCCACAGGAGTAATATCTGAGGATGAAGAAAGCTCTCTCTGCCCTAAGGCAAAGCCTCCAAGCTCAGTCAGCCACACATACTTTAGTGTCTTTGTACCAGCCTAGGGAAGATGAGCAGAGCAGATTGCCCAGCACGCTTGTCAGAGGAAAGCAGGAAAATGGTGTCTTGAGTGTTAGTGCCCCACACCCTGACCTAAGGAGATGCAAGGGAGAAAAGCAGCCTGAATCTTTTTTTTACACTAGCTGGGTGGAGTCGACAGCAGCTGTGGGAGTCTAGAGAAAAGGAAGACTAGGACATGTGGGAACTGTTAGAGGCTCTTGGGACTCTGAGATGGGCCTGCTGTGACATTCTGAGATGCTTGATTATGTTTTGGAAACTGAGGTACAAGCTACCTGAAGGCTCATTTTTATGTGCCTGAGAAGCCTGTAAAGAGAAAACTCAAGTTTGAGAAGGAACCATGCATAATAAGATTGACTAATAACAAAGACTTAATTTTAGAAGGGGGTGGACAGAAGAGTATGAGTCAAAATAAGGGCTATGTACTCTGATACTCACTGGTTTGAGTCCAAAGAGAGAAAAGGGAAGAGGCTGTAAATACAGTCTAGAAATGGTGTTTAAAACTCAGAAAGACTTCAGTACAACTTTGAGGACTTTCCCCCAGAGTACAGCACAGCAGAGAAAGGAAGGTTTCTCTTCTGCTTCAATCTACCTACCTCAAGGATTCTAGGCACCATCAGTGCCTACAGGACATGGGAGGACCAGCACTGCTGCTCCATGATAGGTAAGTAGTTTGTGAGTACCTGTTAGATAATCTCCGCCAGCAAAAAAATATTTGCAGGCACCTCATAAGAACTGGGGCTCTTAGCTGGGGGGCAGAAACAAGATGGCTGACTGAAGCCAGCTTTCCACAGAGCCTCCCATCCAGAAGGAGAATTATAGGACAGAAATTTAGTAAGTAACCTGGTGGATTTGAGCTGCACCAAGAGAAAAGGTTGAAGAACTGCACATCAACACTGCTGAGGCAGCTGCAACCCCACAGATACAAACAAAAGGTATAAAATCCATCACCAAGTGGATGGTAGTCCCCTCCCCCATGAGAATGGTTCAGAGTACCCCCTAAACAAATAAGCAGAGTTCAAAAGTCCTCCCATTATATCCCACTGGAGAAATCCTCTAAAAACTGGACCTACTTCCCCTATTAGGGTGCCATGGCACTCTCCATCCAGCCATAAAACTGTATAAAACTGTATATAATCTCTACCTACAATTCTGAACTCCCAGCACTCCCCTCCACTCTCACTCTAAGGTCTGATAGCCTGTCCCCCAGGAGTCCAGATTCTTGGGTATTATCTTAAGAGGTGTGGACAGGGCATGGACTGAAGCTGGCCTTTGCTGATTCTGCAGCATGTGAGAGAGGAGAGGATGGTCAGATGAGAGGGAACCACACTGGAGCAGCAGTGCCCTGAGGCAAAAAACAGGGCCATTTTTTGGCAACAATAGGGCTCACCCCTGGATATTCTGGAGTCACACCCCCTGTCTCTCTGGGCAACCAGAGGAGGTCAGGCATCTTCTCCACTGGCAGCCACTGGCAGAAAACATCTGGGACGAAAACACAGGCCCCGTGCGTAAAGGGTTTGCCTGAGGCAGTACCGGCCTGGGTGGAATGCAGGGACTACAAAATGCACATGCAGAGACGGCAGATTCCCAGGGCAGGGCTGACCCAGAGGACTGCTTTACTGAGCCGAAGATGCACCTGGCCCTCATGGGATCATCAGCCTAGACAAAGGAGGGCAGGACGCTAGAACTGACAGCTAACCGTACTGTGAATACAAACTACTGTGCAGCACCAAAGACAGGGCCTGAGGCGCAGGTTCTATGAACTCAAAACAGCTTCTCTTCTGTAGGGGAATTTAGCTGGGACAGAAACAAATTCCGCAAAGTTGTTCTGTTCTGTCAGTAACATCAATCAGGGGCAGGGCTGGAACAGAGTGAACAGCCCCAGCCTCCATCAAGCAACCAAGATTGTCAGGCCTCACCTCTCCCTGCCAGATAGAGGCAGAGAGCAGTGGCCTGGCTGAGGAGACATAGATCTCCCTGTGATTCAGGCATGTGCAAACCCCTAGAGTATCTGCTCATTGGAGGCAACTGGGTCACAGCCCTGCGGGGTTATCAGTGACTGGGTGTGACAGAGGTACAACATGGGGAAGGAGGCATCAACCTTCTCAGACTAATCTATTTGCTGGGTGGGTCCTCCTGAACTCACAGAGCACCGGAACAAGTTGTATTTGAGTTCAGTTGTCAGCAGACCCCTGCAATCTAGTTGCCAGAGACCTTTTAAACTCTTCCACCTGAGACAGCTGCTGACTGAGACAATTGATTTGGAAGTCTTGAACTGGGCCAATCACCCGAGGACTATCCAAGTGGTACCCTGCGTGTCTGGTTGTAGGAAGGTTTGATTTCCCTTTTCCAATTGTTGACTGTGAGGGGCAGGGTGACATAATTGCTAGTATTTCTCCAAAGCTGAGACTTCAACCCAGAGTAACTGATTCTGTCTTGTCTAGGGTCAGACAGAGACCAGCTGAAAACAAGACAGAGTCACTTAGCCCAACCACACCAAGCAGGTCCCCAGTTTCTCAGGCTGTAGCACTCTACGGATCCTTGGCAAAGCTCCAGGGGAAAAGGTACAGATACCAGTCCCAGCTTTTGGGAAAAGGGCTGGTTAATCACTACTCCTGGAGCTCCAAACCCAACGTTTCTTTATCCACTCATTTAGTCAAATGGGGTAAATTAATTATGGGGGAAAATTAGCATAAAAACTCTGGTTAACATGAATAACCAAAATAGATCACCCCCCCCCCAAGGAAAAATAGCAGAAGAAACTAAAGATCCCATTCATAAACAGATGGCTGAGATGTCAGAAATCAAGTTCAGAGTTTGGATTGCAAACAAGATTAATAGAATGGAAGACAAGTTGGAATTAGAAATTTGAGGAGAAATTCAAAAGTTGTCTCAAGAATTCAAAGAATTTAAAGACAAGATCACCAAAGATTTTGACACATTGAAGCAAGAATTTGCAGCCCTCCAAGATCTGAAAAATACAGTAGAATCCTTCAGTAACAGAGTGGAACAAGCAGAAGAAAGGATTTCTGACATTGAAGACAAAGCTTTTGAACACTCCCAAACTTTCAAAGAGGAAGAGAAATGGAAAGCAAAAATGGATGATTCTCTCAGAGAAATCTGGGATAATTCAAAGAAGTCTAATATCTACCTCATCAGAATCCCCTGAAAGTGATGAAGTGGCTTTGCAAGGCACAGACACGCTTCTCCATGAAATGATGAAAGAGAATTTTCCAGACATGCCAAGAGATTCTGAAATTCAGATAGCAGACAGTTTCAGAACCCCAGCACAATTCAAGGTGAATAAGACATCCCCCAGGCATATCATAATTAACTTCACTAAAGTTAATATGAAGGAGAAAATTCTGAAAGCAGCCAGACGTCAGAAAACTGTAACCTACAAAGGGAAGAATATTAGAATGGCTTCAGATCTCTCTGCTGAAACCTTTCAAGCCAGAAGAGAGTGGTCATTGACTTTTAATCTCCTAAAACAAAATAACTTTCAACCCCAGATCCTGTATGCAGCTAAACTGAGTTTCACTTATGATGGAGAAATTAAATACTTTAATGAAAATCACATGTTGAAGAAATTTGTCATAACCAAACCAGCTCGTCATGATATTCTCAGACCTGTCCTCCAGAATGACCAGCAAAATTCTCTACCACAAAAGTAAACTTACTCAGAAACTTTTTATCAAACTCCAACTTCCACAGTGGTGAAAGGATTAAAAATGTCCACTGGACTTTCAAAAAATTTGATACCCAAAATATTACCAGGCTTATCAGCATTCTCCATTAATGTGAATGGCTTAAACTCTCCTGTAAAGAGGCAAAGGATGGCTGACTGTATACAAAAACTCAGGCCAGATATTAGCTGCATTCAAGAATCTCATCTTAACTTAATAGACAAATGTAGACTCAGGGTGAAAGGATGGTCGTCCATATTTCAGGCAAATGGAAATTGCAAAAAAAAGCAGGTGTTGCAATTCTATTTGCAGGTACAATAGGCTTTGAATAATCACTTCTTATTTGTTAAGGGTAATACTCAATATGATGAGATTTCAATTATTAATATTTATGCACTTAACCAGAATGCACCTTAATTAATAAGAGAAACTCTAACAGACATGAGCAACTTGATTTCCTTCAGCTTCATAATAGTCAGAGATTTCAACACTCCTTTGGCAGTGTTGAATAGATCCTCCAATAAGAAGCTGAGCAAATAAATTTTAGATTTAAACCTAACCATCCAACATTTGAATTTAACAGACATCTACAGAACATTTCATCCCAACAAAATTGCATACACATACTTCGCATCAGCCCACAAAACATACTCCAAAATCGATCACATCTTAGGTCACAAGTCTAACCTCAGTAAATTTAAAGGAATAGAAATTATTCCTTGCATCTTCTCAAACCACCATGGAATAAAAGTTAAAGTCAATAACAACAGGAATCTGTATACAAAAACATGAAAGTTCAATAACCTTACACAGAATGACAGCTGGGTCATAGATGAGATTGAGATGGAAATTGCCAAACATTGAAACAAAATGACAATGAAGACATGAATTATCAGAACCTCTGGGATACCGCAAAGGCAGTCCTAAGAGGGAAATTTATAGCACTGCAAGCCATCCGCAAGAGAACGGAAGGAGAGGAAGTTAACAACGTAATGGGACATCTCAAGCAACTAGAAAAGGAAGAACATTTCAACCCCAACCCCAGTAAAAGAAATAACCAAAATTAGAGCAGAATTAAATGAAATTGAAAACAAAAAAATTACACAACAGATCAATAAATCAAAAAGTTGGTTTTTAGAAAAAAACAATAAAATAGATAAACCTTTGGCTAACCTAACCAGGAAAAAAAGAGTAAAATCTTTAATTTGATCAATCGGAAATGACAAAGACATAATAACAACAGACTCCTAAGAAATTCAAAAAATCCTTAATGAATATTATAAGAAACTTTATTCTCAATAATATGAAAATCTGAAGGAAATTGACCAATACCTGGAAGTATGTCACCTTCTGAGACTTAGCCAGAATCAAGTGGAAATGTTGAACAAGTCTATATCAAGTTCCAAAATAGCATCAATCATACAAAATCTCCATAAAAAGAAAAGCCCAGGACCAGATGGCTTCATGTCAGAATTCTACCAAACCTTTAAAGAGGAACTCGTACCTATATTACTCAACCTATTCCAAAATATAGAAAAGAAGGAATACTACCCAACACATGCTACAAAGCAAATATCACCCTGATCCCCAAACCAGGAAAAGACCCAACAAGAAAAGAAAATTATAGACCAATATCACTAATGAATATAGATGCAAAAATATTCAACAACATCCTAACAAACAAAATCCAGCAACAAATCAAATTATACATCATGACCCAAGTCGGGTCTCAAGGCTGCTTCAATATATGTAAATCTATAAGTATAAAATTCAGCACATAAACAAATTAAAAAACAAAAATCATATGATTCTCTCAATTGATGGAGAAAAAGCTTTTGATAATATCCAGCATCCCTTCATGATCAGAACACTTAAGAAAATTGGTATAGAAGGGACATTTCTTAAACTGATAGAGGCCATCTACCGCAAACCCACAGCCAATATCCTATTGAATGGAGTTCAAATTCAATATCCTATTTAATGGAGTTAAATTCAATATCCTATTGAATGGAGTTAAATTGAAATTGGTTCCACTCAGGCCATCTACCGCTAACCCATAGCCAATATCCTATTGAATGGAGTTAAATTGAAATTGGTTCCACCAGGCAAGGTTGCCCATTGTCTCCACTGCTCTTTAACATTGTAATAGAAGTTTTAGCCATCACAATTAGGGAAGAAAAGGTGATCAAGTGTATCCATATAGGGTCAGAAGAGATCAAACTTTCACTCTTCACATATGATATGATCGTATATCTGGAAAACACTAGGGATTCTACTACAAAACTCTTAGAAGTGATCAAGGAATACAGCAGCGTCTCAGGTTACAAAATCAACATCCATAAATCAGTAGCCTTTATATATACCAACAATAGTCAAGCTGAAAAAACAGTTAAGGACTCTATTTCATTCATAGTAGTGCCAAAGAAGATGAAATATTTGGGAGTTTATCTAACAAAGGACATGAAAGATCTCTATAAAGAGAACTACGAAACTTTAAGAAAAGAAATAGCTAAAGATCTTAAGAAATGGAAAAGCATACCATGCTCAGAAAGAATCAACATTGTTAAAATTTCCATACTACCCAAAGAAATATACAATTATAATGCAATTCCTATTAAAGCTCCACTGTCATACTTTAAAGATCTTGAAAAAATAATACTTCATTTTATATGGAATCGGAAGAAAACTCGAATAGCCAAGACATTACTCAAAAATAAAAACAAAGCAGGAGGAATCACGCTGCCAGATCTCACACTATACTGTAAATCGATAGTGATCAAAACAGCATGGTACTGGCACAAAAACAGAGAGGTAGATGTATGGAACAGAACAGAGAACCAAGAGATGAATCCAGCTACTTACCATTATCTGATATTTGAGAAGACAACTAAAAACATTCAGTGGGGAAACGATTCCCTATTTAACAAATTGTGCTGGGTGAATTGGTTGGCGACCTGTAAAAGACTAAAACTGGACCCACAACTTTCACTAGTAACTAAGATAGACTCTCACTGGATTAAAGATTTCAACTTAAAACATGAAACTATAAAAATACTAAAAGAATGTGCAGTGAAAACTCTTGAAGAAATCGGTCTGGGCGAATTTTTTATGAGGAGGAACCCCCAGGGAATTGAAGCAGCTTCAAGAATACATTACTGAGACCTGATCAAACTAAAAAGCTTCTGCACAGCCAAGAAAACAGTAAGTAAAGCAAGCAGACAGCCCTCAGAATGGGAGAAGATATTTGCAGGTTATGTCTCCGACAAAGGTTTAATAACCAGAATCCACAGAGAACTCAAACATATTAGCAAGAAAAGAATAAGTGATCCCATCTCATGCTGGGCAAGGGACTTGAAAAGAAACTTCTCTGAAGAAGACAGGCACACAGCCTACAGACATAAGAAACAATTCTCATCATCCTTAATCATCAGAGAAATGCAAATCGAAACTACTTTGAGATATCATCTAACTCCAGTAAGATTAGTCCACATCACTATATCCCCAAACCAGAGATGTTGACGTGGATGTGGAGAAAAGGGAACACTTCTACACTGCTGGTGGGAATGCAAACTAATACGTTCCTTTTGGATAGATATTTGGAGAACACTTAGGGATCTAAAAATAGACCTACCATTCGATCCTACAGTTCCTCTACTAGATATGTATCCAGAAGACCAAAAATCACATTATAACAAAGATATTTGTACCAGAATGTTTACTGCAGACCAATTCATAATTGCTAAGTCATGGAAGAAGACCAAGTGTCCATCGACCCACGAATGGATTAATAAATTGTGATATATGTACACCATGGAATATTATGCAGCCTTAGAGAAAGATGGAGACTTTATCTCTTTCATGTTTACATGGATGAAGCTAGAACATATTCTTCTTAGCAAAGTATCTCAAGAATGGAAGAAAAAGTATCCAATGTCCTCAGCCCTACTATGAAACCAATTTATAGCTTTAATATGAAAGCTATAACCTAATTATAGCCCAAGAAGAAAGGGAAAAGAGAGAGGGAGGGCAGGGGAGTAGGAGGATGGGCGGAGGGAGGGTAACTGATGGAACCACACCTATGGTGCATCTTACAAGGGTAGATGTGAAATTTACTAAGTGTAGAATATAAACGTCTTAACACAATAACTAAGAGAATGCTGTGAAGGCTATGTTAACCAGTTTGATGAAAATATTTCAAATTGTGTATAAAACCAGCACATTGTACGTCATGATTCCATTAATGTACACAGCTATGATTTAATAAAAAGAACATTCAAAGAACAAGAAGAAAAGAAAAAGAAAGAAAGAGTAGAAGTTGAGGAAGATTGCCAGCTCAAGTCTCCAACAATAAATGGTAAGGACAAGCTGAGATTGGATAACAAGTGACTCAATGCACGCATTTAACAGAAATGTTAACTGTAAGAAGCACCATTTGAGGATTAACAGGAACTTTTTTAAAAGATTTCAAATGAACTCAACTTTGAGTATCACTGTACCTTATCTGGGTATTTATAAACCACTCATCAAAGCCATATTTGTCATAGACTTTTGAGTTTATTGTTGGGACCACATAATAGGACCATTTGCTTTTAAAATTGTTGTAAATCTTTGTATGCACTTTGCTTTTTCATTAAACACACTCCAGGTAAGCCCTGACTCCTCAGAAGTGGTAGAAGAGAGTGTGCACTAACACCAGCATGGACCTGCTTTTCCATTGTGTCTGAAATGTGAGCCTCGTAGCGGCAGCCTGCTGTGAAGTTAACACTACAGGATAAACCTTCTACAGAAATAATTTCAGTTTTTTCAGGAGTTAGTAGTGAAAGATATTAACACATTAATGGTAACATATTTCCGGTTTACTATAAATTAAGGATGTTTTCTAGCTGTGCATGAATGCTGGCATCTTACTAAGTTTTGACAGTTTAAATGTGTAACGTTAAGCTTAGGTTTAAAAAATAAAGCTGGTATACTGGGTCTTTGTCATTTGCTTTAAAAAAAAAATGTCAATGTCTTTGGTGCATCCTTTCCCGGAAAAAAAAAAAGCAAAGAAATACAACAACGTCTCAGGATATAAAAACCCGTCAGATCACGTAGATCACACTCTTGTGGCAATGCCACCCCAGGCTACCCCTCTGTCCCTTCAACCCCCAACACCAATGGGCTTGCTCCCAACTCAGGAGGGCCTTTGTCCATCCTGCTGCCTTTGCCCACAAAGTCCTTTCCTCAACTGCCTCTCTGGCCAACTCTTCTCACTTCATCCAGGCCTTTACTCAAAGGTCACTTTCTCAGCAAGGCTAACACTCTAGCTATCCTACCCCAAATCTGAAACTTCATCCCAACACTTCATGCCACCCCAGCTTTATTTTTTCTCCTGGGCATTTATCACATCTGACATACTACATATTTTACCATCTCGTTTGCTGCCTGCCTCCTCTGTTAGAAGGCTGGAACTTCTGGCCTATTCACTGCTGTACCCTGATGCTCTTTACATCTGTGCCATGACCCCAAAGGAGGCGCATGTGCAGAGTGTGTGAGATCCCTTAATCTATACGAACCATAGGGGCCAGATCCCAACACTTTCAATCTACCAGAAATTAAATTGTAATTCTTTTTTCTAACTGCCTAAAGTAAGCATTTAGCTAGACCCAACCTCTCCTTAGTTCTTACGCTCATTGTCCATTTGTTGCTATGTTTCAACATGGGACACTGCAAGTGGCCTTGACTAGGACAAGGCAAGGATTCTAACACCTGGCCACTGTGCACACTGAGAGCTATGTTTTTCTAATGGCAGGTATAGACCCATTATTGTATAAAATCAGTAAATGATGACCCTTCATAACATGAACTAGAAGCGAGTGTGTTGCACATAGTAAGATTAGTGTTCTATGAAATTTTTCAGTTTAAATACTTACATATAGGTTGTGATGTAAATAAAATACACTTTCTACTGTGGGTTGTGGTCAAGAAAGCGTTTTGACATAAAGCGACCACAAATAACTTTCAATAGGGTTTGTAATTTCCCTGGTCCTTCTCTCAAGGGAAAAAAAAGATAAAAGAACTATGTGAAAAATTCTGGGTGCACATGCACAACTTTGTAGGTTGAGAGTCCATGGCTTAAATAGGTTCAACTGATAAAAGGATATAAGTAGAGAAAAGGGTCAATTCTCACTTTAGTTGAAAAAGTTAGATGTTGGGCTTTCATTGGTTCTCTTGAGAACCCATTACAGATCTACTAATTTAAATAAACCATATTTTAGTTTGTCTATGTAGTCAACTTAAAATCCTAAGCTTATTAGCCATGACATATTTATATTCTTTCATTTTATCCTAAAGCAACCTTGTCTGGGTACAGACTATGTCTAGAATTCCAGCCCCTGATAAATAAGCTCATGTTCAACCTATCCATATATTTTATAACTGTAACCAGATGTGGTAGAATTTGACCTTAGTCATGACTCTCAACATGAGTCTTGGCTGACGATTATCAGGGCCTCATTAGACTTCTCTTCCATTAATCGTAGCTAACACTTTACACATTTAAGGTAAGTGGCCAAAAGAGTACAAGCCAAACCACAATCAGTGTGGTGTGCTTCAGGTACACCCCCTGCTGCACCTTTGGGGAAGGAGTGTTTGTTATTATTCCACCTTGAAGGGGTTGATAGTCTCCTGGAACTGAGCCTCTCTTGTGTTGCCACTGATAGTTCTGAACTTACCTGTTAGGTAATTCACCCTCAATAGGATGTGCTTTCACCTGTCAGTCTTAAAGCCACTTTTCTATTCACATCATGTCATGGCATTTATTCTAGGTGGCTTAGCATTTCTGCATTTGAAAACACTTACCATAAGATTTGGCATCTTTGGCCTCTTTTTAAACATTTCTAAAAGGAGGGTTTACACAAGGAGCTCCTGGCTGAGTGAAGACCAGCATCACTCCATCAACCAAAATGACTCACTGGGAGCCCAATGAATGGACAGTTCTTTATGCTGAGAAGAAACCTCAAGTTCAAACTTTGTTATCTGGTGGATTAAATACACAACTAAGTATAAACTTGAATGTGAAACTGGATTTGAATGTGAAATTGAGTTTTTAGAAAACTGGAATAAGAAAAAAACATCTTGCAGTTGACCTGAGCCACAACTGCAAGACAGCATCACTTAGAGTAAATCAGAGTCCAAGTGATAATTCCTCTGAGGAGAGCCAGACACCAGGCCGCTCAAATGCGTCTTGAGGGCTAACAAGTAAAACCTTATCTTCCGACTGGAAGAAACAGGCTACCTAGATGGGTGAGAGAGATTTGCCTTCTGCTGGAGGAGACTGTGCATGCATAATGGACTGACCCTCAGGACACGTGCACAGAATATGAACATTTTGAGAGATCGCTCTGGGAGTGGGGGGCTTGCCTCTGCAAAGAAAATCAAGACAACATGTCCTAGGAGAAGCCCATCTGTGCTGAGTTTTGCAAAAATATAATTGTTAAAAGTTATATATCCTCTGGAGGAGGATTCCAGGAAGAAGAAATGGGGTTTGCAAAGGCCCAAGAGCAAGCACGAGGTGGGTTGGAGCCACTCTGTACCATTCTGCACACACGGGTGATGGATGGAATGTGAGGCAGGGCGACACAGGGGTGAACTCAGGACAGTGTGCAGAGCCAGTGAGTCACACAGGAGTCTGAAACCTGAAAATGTCCTGTGCACAAAGGGGTCAGCTGTCTTTTTTTTTTTTTTTTTTTTTTTTTTGGGGGGGGGGGGGCAGAGTCCCGTGGTATCATAGCTCACAGCAACCCCTTGGTCTCAAGTGATTCTTTTGCCTCAGCCTCCCAAGTAGCTGGGACTACAGGTGACATCCAGCTATTTTTAGAGATGAGGTCTTGATCTGTTTCAGGCTGATCTTGAACTCCTGAGCTCAGGCAATCCATCCACCTCAGCCTCTCAGAGTGTTAGGATTACAGGCATGAGCCCCCATGCCCAACCTGCCTTTGTTTTAAAAAAGAAAGAGTTCCCTGGCAGGGGTGTAGACACTAGAAGGGGAGAGGCAGAAGTCAAAGACCGGGGTGATAATCTAGAAGAAGAATCAGTACCTGAAGCGAGAAGGCAATGAAGCTAAGAGAACAGATTCAAGAGAAACTTTAAGAGCTATCCTTGGTACTAAAAAAGGGAGGGGGAGGGGAAGGAGGAAGGGAGGGAGAAGTCTGTAAGACTGTGATTAGCAATGGAGGTCCTGGAGTGGGAGGCTTAGATTCTGATGCAGGCAGGCTCTGAACACTGGGGAAGTTCTGTTACCCTTGGTTAACCTCTCTCAACTCTGGTATCCTCGGAGGGGAAAATCAAGCTCCCTTCTTCAGGACTGTTAAGTACAAACTAGTAGCTGACATACACATAAGTGTTCAGAAAGTTATCTGTAAGCATCATCAACAACCACACAGGGAAGGACAAAGTGAACCTGGGCCATCTTACTGTGTCAAAAAGCAAAGACCTCAAAGACCAGCAAGGGAGTACGGGCAGATGACAACAGAACCAATAAATAAATAAAATGAACATATTGAATGAAAATCTTAAGCCTACAATGATATACATACACACAAAAGATTTTAAGACCAGGCACAGTGGCTCGCACCTATAATCCTAGTACTCTGGGAGGCCACGGTGGGAGAGGTAAGGAGTTCAAGACCAGCCTGAGCAAGAAGGAGGCCCTGACTGTCCTAAAAACAGAAAAATGAGCTGAGTGTCGTGGCAGGTGCCTGCTCCTTAAGAGGCTGAGACAGGAGGATTCCTTGAGCCCTGGAGTTATAGGTTGCTGTGAGCTAGGCTGCCACCACAGCACTCTAGCCTGTGCAACAGAGTGAGACTCTTGTCTCAAAATATATGTATATGTATGTTACTTTTTTTTTCTTAAATCTTTACTTATCATCAATGAAGGTAATTTTTATACCAAATCTAAACTTTGAAAATTGGTTAAAAATATTAACCTAGGTTTTAGGACAAACTACAATTTGCCTCAGTTGATGAGAAAAAGCTTTTATTTACAAAATAATTCTATCTACTAAATATAGAAGGAATGACAGAACTAGAAAATTATCCAATCACAACACTCGCTGAAGATTTAGCAAGATCAGTGGATGCTAAATCCATATGTTGAAACATTAATGGGAAAGAAACTTCTGCCTGCTAAGAGTAAAGGGAAAGGCATCACGCTACAAGAAGTGCAAGTGATAGGGAAATAAATTACACACCCTCTCAGGAGACAATCAGATGGATCCACAACGTGAGAAACTCAACTAGAAACTGGCCTGGTTGCCTTGAAAAGTCAATGTAAAAATAAATAAATCCAAGTAGGGGACTGACATAGGCCACACTGCTTTCAATTCGTGCCATTTGAACCTCATCTCACTTCAACTTCACACTGGAAGGTTTGGCACTCCTTGCCCCAGTTCATTCTGCAAATTCGTTTGTTACTCTCTCATGTTTAAATATGAAGAATGACCACCGCATGCACCTACTGACATAAGGATGAGAAAAGTCTGAATCTGTGCATAGCCAGTATCAGTGATTCCTGATACAAGAATTTTTATCCCGGGGTAGTGGATGCAATGCATTACCTGCAAACACAGAGAGTTAAACAGGGATTTCTTCCCAGCTCCATCCTGCCCACTTGAAAATTCCCTCTCCAAAGGGGGAAGGAGCAGGCAAATTCCCCCAGACCCCGGCTTCCTACACACATAAGAGAGCAGCTGTCACAGATGTCGCCTGCCACAGGGAGGACATCAAAAGCTCGCTCCTAACCTACAGGCAGAGTTAAACATCGTCAAGCAGAGACTCTCCAATATAGTTAAGTGTTCATGCATCTATGACGGTCCTTCAGCTTAATCAATAATGACAAGTGATAATAACCAAACACCTAATATGTTTGTGTGCCAGGCACTGGGTTAAGTTTTTACAGAGCAACTCATTTAATTCTCACCACTCTGATATATCCATTTTATACATGAGAAAACTACAGGTCACTTTGGCTAAGGTTACAGAACTAGCAGCAGAGCTTGAAAGCAGTGGGCATAGATTACTATTCCCTAATGAATAAGAAGTCCCCTGGCTTTGAAAGGGAACAATAAGGTTAATCTGTAAGAACTATGTCCACTCATCTAATTGCTGTCATCATAACCCACCAAGTTATCACTTCAAAAGTGAATGTTAGAATTTTGAGTCAATCAGGGGAAAGTGCTGCTCGCTCCAATCTTTAGAGTCGTAAGATAAAAGCACAAATCCTAGTCAGTTTTAACTAGTCATTGACACGCTGCCTTGGGTGCCAGTTATATTCCCCCAATAATCAAAAGGTTTTTCTAGAAATTACGTAGTATGCCTGGAATTTCTGCATATTAGTTCAATTTTTAAAAACTCTGTATTAGCTAAGTGATGCAAATTATAATTTTCAAATATTTTAAATCCTAAAAATGTTTAGGTATCCAAATTATTTTGATTTCTCCCTCGCCACTCTCCAAACGGAGAACCATTTAGCTCATTCATGAGTCCGTATTTCATTACCAAAGCTAAATTCTAGTGTATAGCTTTCACAATCTAACTAAATGCTTTCAACTATCACATGGCATATTTCACTTCTACATCTTGATCTACACTATAATCATAAAATTTATTATATTCGGTGGTCTTACTGAGTGGCATTATACATTTCAGAGATGTAGCAGAATTCTTATAAAAAACTCCGCAAATACTTTTAAGATTAAGATACTAACAGAATGAAAAAAATTACTATTTGAAATGGTCCCAAGAGTAAACAACAGGAAAATAAAACCACATTGACTTTTCTATCACAAGGTTTACTAAAATATAAACTTTTGTTTTACCAAAACATAAACTTTTTCAGTTAATTAACAAACTGAACTTTTTAAAATATAATCTACAGCCAATAGCAAAAGGTACAAAAACTACATCTCTACAACTGTATCTCAACTAAAATGAAGGCAGAGATTTTTGCCTGTCTAAAACCTACTTAATCCCTAGTGCCTAGCAACAGACAATTACTATTTGCTGAATCAATGAAGGAATGCATTGATACTGGTACAGATTGGAGCATTACTGTGACGATTCAATAAGCTAATAACTAAAGGCTAACAGTTATTCTTACGTGCACTTTTTGCCAATATTCTTCTTACTCACACCACCCCCTATGAAGTAGGTTGAACATGTTATTAGTTTTACCAATTTATTCAGATGAAAACAGGTTCCAGAGTTAAATGACTGCCCAGAAGTCACCTAGCTAACCCACCCTACCCCTCCATCCCCATACCCCCAGTTCTGGCCCTGTTCCCTGCCTCCTATTTTCTCCTGTGCACTTCACACCATCTCACTATCTAATACACTCCATTTTTCCTCTGCATCCTGTTTGTGATCTACATGTGAGTTTCATGAGGGCAGTAGTTCATCTGGTTTGTTTCCTGCTGTGTCCCTTGAACTTGTTTTAAGGGATAACGTGCAAAATAAGAAGTTTCTAACAAACTTAAATTGGGAAGGAAGACCTTTTATCCTGGCATGATCAATTTTATAGTTTGGAGAAATTTTATGGGCTCGGCGCCTGTGGCTCAAGAGGCTAAGGCGCCAGCCACATACACCTGAGCTGGCGGGTTTGAATCCAGCCTGGGCCCGCCAAACAACAATGATGGCTGCAACCAAAAAATAGCCAGGCGTTGTGGTGGGTGCCTGTAATCCCAGCTACTTGGGAGGCGGAAGCAGGAGAATCGCTTGAACCCAGGAATTGGAGGTTGCTGTGAGCCGTAATGCCATGGCACTCTACCCAGGGTGACAGGTTGATTAGAAAAAAAAAAAAAAAAGAAAAAAGAAAAGAAATTTTATGTTAAAAATTTAAAAAATAGGCTCAGTGCCCATAACACAGTGGTTAGGGCGCCAGTCACATACACCAAGGCTGGAGGGTTTGAACCAGCTTGGACCTGCCAAACAACCATGACAACTACAACAAAAAAAAATAGCCAGGTATTGTGGTGGGTACCTGTAGTCCCAGCTACTCAGGAGGCTGAGGCAAAAGAACTGTTCAAGCCCGAGAGTTTGAGGTTGCTGTGAGCTGTGATGCCACAGTACTCTACTAAGGGTAACATAGTGAGACTCTGTCTCAAAAAAAAAAAAAAAAAATGAATAAACCAAATTGACAATATTCTTTGAATAGTGAAGTTTATGCACAAAAGCATCAAAGACAGAAAATAAAAACACCTATTAAAATAACTTCCCCAAATAAATTAATAACATGTCATGCAGAACACGTAAGACTGTTGGGAATCTCTGAAGAGAACATACTGCATAGATACCACTCTGGTCAGCCCTGAAAATGGTGTTTGTCATTTTCTGTTTATAATTTTGTTAACCTCAAAAAGGACGTACATGTAAAGACTCATTTTGCCCACGTCAGTATTATCTGTTGTCATATTGGCTTTTCACTGCACATTTTTAACAGGCTTCCATATCATTAGGAAGCCCCCTTTCAAAATGTTTTTTCCTTATCTCACTTTTCCTAAAATGGTGCTTTACATGTGTTGATTTGAAGAAACACTAATTCCTGCCTTTGGAAATTTAAAGGTGAGAGAATAGACTAAGACTAAACGAGTTTCATCTCTATGTCCCTCACTAATCAGATTTCTCTTAAATAAGACCACTCTTCTAAGCTAAACATAGTTAAAATTTGCTCAATAAAAAAAGTATCAGCTCAACAGAACAGGTAGACTAGTAGGGCATAATATATTCAAGTACTATCTTTTTAATCTTAGTTGTTACACAAAGAGGAATGTTTAAGAAAATCTCTCAAGTATTACAAACAAAGTAAACAAGATAAGCTTCAGAAATCCTGTAAATACAATGACCTCTACTTCTCGCCTCTATCACTTTCACAATGGAAAGTAGCTAAACTGGCCAGCAGGGGTCCCACCAGACCAACAGGAGCTGCGTCACTGAGGTCAAAGACCCTCAAGGCTTAGCATACCCTAAAAGCCAAATAAATACTAAAAACACAAGCCATCAGGCAGCTACAAATAGCCACACAACTAAAAATATACTGGGCTAATACTCTCTAGGAAGACTTCCTCTCCTGATCAGAATATTTGCCTTTTCCCTGAATTGAACTTTCAGGTTGGCAGTGAGGCAACACAGATTCTTTCCTGTCTGGAAGATTTTCATTGTTGTCATTCTAAACAAAAAAACTATGCTATTCTCACACACCTGCTCATTTATGCATTTGTCAAAAAAGAGAACATTTTCAACACCATAATAGGAAGTTTCACATACCAGTAACTGTTTCCAAATCGTTTGGAAAAGGATATCATAGGTAAATATGACTACTTTTAAAAAATCATGACAGAACTCTCCAATTTCCATAAAAATTTGCCATAGGGGGCAGCGCCTGTGGCTCGAAGGAGTAGGGCGCTGGCCCCATATGCCAGAGATGGCATAGTTCAAGCCCAGCCCCTGCCAAAAACTGCAAAAAAAAAAATTGCCATAGGAAAAAACTTAAAGTACCAAAGCAGTTTTGCTGTAAATTCACTCGTTTGTTCATTCAACAAATACTGTCAGACACTACTATTTATCAGACATTGGTCTAGAGCTCGTGTATAGTCAAGTCTCCACCCCCCACCCCCAAAGTAACCCCTGCCTTATATAGCTCACATTTTTCTGGAGAAAGTCGACCTAATTTCATAGAATTACAGGTAACTATGGTTACATTTATTAAGCATCAATGTCTATAAGCAAAAGACTTAACAAGTAACAGATTTTTCCACTTTCAACGGTAGTTATTAACCAGAAGTCCACCAGTTCTTAATTTCAAATGTGGGACATATTAAAGATGATAGGAAGAACCCTCGGGAAAACTGATTGTTTTTCTAAACAATCTTACAATAGTCCCGACAGGTAGATTCAACAAGAGAACTCCTGCCAATAGTTTCTAACTCCATGTCCCCAGACAGCGGGAGGCTTCTAGCATCTACCATCTGAAGTAGTTGAGCCCCTATCCTAGTTGTAGAGAGATAAGTTGCTATTTTAATTCAAAATACAAAAGCTATTGATGTTCAGAGGGTGTTTTCTGTTTATACTAAAGCAGTTTTTAAAGCTTGAAATTTAAAATCACCACACTGATCCTAGAGAAAAATGAAGTTTCAAAGGTAGAACTCGATATATACAATGAGCTAAAGGGAAGTGACTACACAAATCCTACTTTAATTCCCTGAACTTTCAGTTAATGACAGGAGAAACAATGGATTAGATGGTTAACCTTAAATTTTATAAAATTCAAACATCAATCTGCAAGTCACCCTGAGTTTCGGTTGGCAGATTAAGAATACATAAATGATCTAAGACCTAGACTCTGCTATCACAAGATGCTCAGTCTAGATAGAAGCAGAATCAAAGAGCAATAACTGTAATTTCCACCGAAAGATATAGGATAACAGCCCTCTTAGCTCATGGAAAAATGTGCGGAAAAGACCAAGCCCACTTTACAGGGCACCAGGGACCTATAGCAGCCAGGTAGACCATGAGCCTGGAGGGGAAATGGTAGGTGGTGAAGTACGGGAGATAGGGCTGTAACTTCCCAAGTGCTGGTGCTGTTTCAACTCACCCTCACACACAGATGACTCTGGTGCACACAACAGATGAAGGGCCATAGGGAGCATTCATGATAGTCTGTCCTGGGTCTTAAACAGGAGACAGACTTAATTGTAAGACTGACTGGGTCTTATTAGTTCACATAGCAGGATTGTGCCAATGTAGCATGGTGGAATGGAGAGATTAAGCAGATCTGAGACTGCTGCAGAAACCCAGTAAGAGGGTACTTTGCTGATCAAATTGGGAAAGAAAAGAATTACCCAAATTACAAGAAAGCTTATGAATTTAAATAGGATAATCACCTGTCCCAGTCTGTCGAGACTGTATTGGCTTACACCTGCTGACTAGTGTCCAATCTGGTTTTGTCTTTGTTTGTTTTTCACTAAGTATTATGCAAACATTTTTTATCATCACATGAAAGTAAGTCAGTTTGGGATCCACCTCTATTTTGTGCATCTTACTTGTGCCACAACCTCATGTAGTAATATGCAAGATATATGTGCAGTGAACAGAGTTTCCACTTTACCATGTCATTAAATCTGAAGGTCAACCAGCAATAAACTGCTTATTTTCTGGACCCTTTCCAGGTCCAAGGTAACTAACAGCTTCCTCTTAAGCACACAGCACATTCGCTAAAATAAAGTATGCTAGAATTCGCTGACTTTTGTCACAAAATATATAGAAAACAATTATATAGTCTGATAGTCATTTACAGTATAAGCCCACCACTATTTTGTTTTATTTTGCAATAAGCCATTTTAGTAGCAATGAACTAAAAAATTAAAATGCAGATTTAATAAGTATTAAATTTCCATTTCTCAAGAAAGTCAAAGATGAATGTGTAATGTGAACATTAGCCCACATTTGCCATGCACCATGGGGGTGGGGGGAGCAGGCCCCTATGAGTGGACCCACGAAAACTAGAATACATTTGAACAAATACCAATATCCACTTTAAAAGTTTTATTTTTTCTAAAAGAAGGCAGTGGCCAAAGACAGCTAGGTAATTATCAAGTACAGCCACAGAATCTACATTTACACAATTACATCACCTTACATTTCTTTCTAAAGCATGATTTTCCATTTAAATCAAATGACTATTAGAATTAATTGTGCCCAATTTTCACCTATGTATTGTCTTGCACAAATACAACAGCCATTAAATACTGCCTTTTAAGCTGTGGGAAGACTTTACAGGGACTTAAATAGTGCCAGTTTTCAAACAGAAAATCAATTCCTTTACTGATTCTATTGTTTTCATCCAATTTCTGATCTGTAAGTTAAATACACCGTGCCACCTGCTTTGGCCTGGCCTGCAAGAATGGCGTATTATAGCTTTCAGTGGTTAGAAAAAGATGAAAAGAGGAATAATAACTTGTGATATATGAAAATTATATAAAGTCCCATTTTTATGTCCATAAATAAAGTTTGATTGGTACAGTCATGCTCATTCATTTACATATTATCAACAGCTAATTTAAGACCACAATGGCAAAACTGAGAACAGATTCATCTCGCCTACAAAGCATAAAATACTTACTATCTGGCCTATAGAAGTTTTGCTGAATCCTGCCTGAGTAGGTTAAATACCTGATACCATAAATAATACTCTAAAGTAGGTTAAATACCTGATACCGTAAATAATACTCTAAAACTTTAATGAAGAACATTATTGATTTTGTGATTTTAACACAAATACAGATTTTTGTTAGACAGTAGACAGCAATGGAGAACAAATCAAACCAAAGTTACTACTTCAGCATGGCACTATGCATTCTTTTTGCTGCTCACCTGTCTAAGCCTTTAAGAAACTACCTTGAAAAGCAATTCAAGAATCCCAAAGTGATTTGGAACCTTCTCATGGTGAGACCTCTAAATTTGGGTGCATTTTTTTCAAAATCTACTGGAAATTTTGATCAAAACCTTGCTCAACAAACAATTTTTTCTTTTAAATCAAGCTTTCAAAGCTTTTGGCAAACTGCAATTATTAAAATCAAAGCTTGCAAAGTAAGCATATAGGGAAATTAATCCCTATAAAATCAAACAACAAACTGAAAAAAATGGAATATTTAGAGCTTAAAAATGTACAATAATTTTGAAATTCATTAAGTATACTTTGGAATGTCCCAAATTGTACAAAGAATCATTTCATATAGCTTCTATTTTTAATTGAATAAAGCTGAAATTTTATAGATCTAAATTTAGCAACAACATTAAAAAAAAGGTTACTTCTTTGATAATGTCTTGTCTTATAAAATTATTTGTTGAGTAGAGGTTAAAAAGGATGGTTCTTACAAAAACATCTGAGCTGAAATACTTCATATCTCAATTATTTTAAAGAGACAAAATATTCTTCCTTCACACGAGTTGCTCCAAACTTGCAAGCTACCTTAGCACCCAAAGCATTTTTTCAGTAGAAAAACATGATGGCTTACAGAGAAGAACAAATTCAAATGTCAACACTCTTGAAAGAATTAACTGAAAAAAAGAACTTTAAAGAAGTGTGTAGGCAAACTTTATGATAATTTCAGAAAGAAAACCACAATGGGGAAAATACATTCTTCAGAGTGCCGTCAGTAACATGGCACTACAATAGATCCATGCAAATGTACCATGAATACCTAATTTTTGCAATGCTCAGACGATCCATTTATTTTAATGCATACAAGTTTACTTCTTTAGAATATTTTTTGTGAAATTCTTTGAACAGAACTATTTTATATAAATAAATAAAGCAAAATTCCTGGTCAAAAAACAGTATTTCAAAAGGTTATATAAAAATTTTTAGTCCTCTTTCTATTCTCATATGCTTCTATCTGAATGATAAATTATATGGTCACTCTAGTTATTATCATGTGAGGAACATGTGCAGAGTCAGATTGGCAAAATAAAACCAACTGCCAACTCATATCCCTGAACACATGACATCCACTTAACTTGGGTCTGTGCCTCCAAGAATGGCTGACCCACCTTATCTAGAGTGTCTACTATGTACAAAGCATTGTGCAAGATTCTGAGGATACATAGGTGAACAAGGGAGAACTCATTCCTGCACTTATAATATGTGGGCGAGACTTCTACGAGGCAGATGTAGGAACAAACACACCAAACCCATACCCACCACTCCATCCTCCAAACACCCACGTGGGACAAACCCCACCCTGTTCCACTAACCTTCCTTATCCCCAGTTCCCTCAGTATATCCAGGACAATGTCTCTAAACATAGGATCATCTCTAGCAAGGCACCAAAAACAGAAATGTATTCACATCCTTTCTGCTAGTTTCTTTTCTCCTTCCCCATGTTCAGTGTCATTTTCTCTGTGTCTCAGCACAAGTGCCAAACTATTCTCCAAATTCACCCAGTATACAAGGTCTGACAATTAAATTCACGAATTCATCCTAGGAAAAGTGCTACATATACCTCATTGCTGAATATCACTATAGTCACCCTTGAAGAACTCCCTTTCAAAAACTGTGCACTGACACTACCCTTCAAAGCAATTTTGGAACTCTTCCTCTGGAATGGCCATCAGAGTTGTTATCATATGCATTACCCTTGATGACCTAAATGTCATCAAAATGTCTTTTCAGTATTTCCTTTACCTGTAGATGAAGAAAAAAAGACGCTGGGGGCCAGATCAGTACAAGGAGGATGTTTCAATACAGTTATTGTTTACTGGCTAAAAACTATGACTGCTGTGTGAACTGGTACATCATCATAATGTAAGAGCCAAAATTTTCAGTTAAGATTTTCCTGTTTCTCTATGGATATTTACTTGTTCAATTATGCTTTTTACAGTCAGCCAGATGATTTTGATGCACAATTCATTTTTGCATCTGTTTTCATCAGTTCTGCTAGTTACTGGCTGCCTCAACCTCTCTTCATCAGTGATGCTTTTTCATCCCTTAAATAATGTTTAATCTATTTGTACACTGCCATTTTCTTCATGGCATTATCCCCATAAACTTGGACTAATATGCCCCTGATTTCACTTCCACTCTTGCCAAGTTTAACAAGAAATTTAAGGTTTGTTGTTGCTTTAATTCAAGCTCTAACATTCTCGGACATCACAAAAACGTGCAATAAAGAACATTTAGCAAGACACTGCTATGTGTTGACGCAAACACAGCTGTGAGACACTGACATACCAAGGTTACGAAATTTTACTTAGTTGTTTGTATGGTGCTGCCAATGTAAGTGCAAGATCACAAGTTCCTGAACTTAATTACCGCATATACTCGAGTATAAGCCGAGTTTTTTCAGCACAAAATTCGTGCTGAAAAACCTGAACTTGGCACAAATTTTGTGCCAAAAAAACTCGGCTTATACTCGAGTATATGCAGTATTATAGTTCTTTGTTGCCTTCTTTCCACTGCATAACACTTATGTGTAACTTAGTTTTTTTCCCTGTTGCACATTAGTTTACATAGAAATGGGATTTTCTAATAGACTCGTTTTTCCCATATTGCTAACAGTCTTTAAAAAAAAATTTTTTTTTTAAGAAGCAGTTCTCAGAAGGACTAAGTGCTGAGTGTAGAAACAGGAGAGGAGAGATGGCAAAGCAACATGCCCCAGTGACACACAACGGTAAGTGGTATTACTGGAAGGGGAATAGAATGCCCAACTCCCAGGACCCATAAGGGAAGGGAAAAACTTAATTATAAAAGGAAACTGAAGGAACAGAGAATTTATCACACTGGTATAAAATCGTAACTCCTCTATGGAGTTAAGCACATGTCTGAAAGCATAGGTATAAAATAAATAATTTAAACCCACTTTTGGTCCTATGGAACTTTTTCTACTTTATGCAGTTGCAGGTAGCCATTTGTGCTTGCCTTGGATACCTAAGCATTATGAATAACATTGACTTAAAGTACCGAGATCAAAAACACCAACTTAAAAAAAAAGCTTCAGAACCACTCATGACTTGTGGAGTGTCTGGAAGTAAATGTGGCTGTTACAACATATCTTACAAGCAGCCCAGATCTAGAAAACAGCATGGGATGGTGAGGCAAAATTGTCAAGGCCAACTGAAATCTGTATTTATAGTAAGTAAGTATTTCCCAATCCATGATATACTAATATGTTCCCCTGGTGGTGTGAAAAACTTTTAGATAAACATTAGATTTAGATAAACATTTAGATTTACTAACATTATTTATCAATGCATATTATAAAAACTATAACTTGGCACCAATTGTTAGAAAGGGTAGTGTGGTGATAATCCCCCTATGTGGCCCCTGAGTTGTAGGGACAGTGCTTATGCATAGCTTGAATATTTAATGTCTTCACTGACCTTCTACCACAACCACTTAGAAGTACAGGTAGGAACAGGCAACTGGCAGAGTAGGGAAGCTCTGACTTCTTGTTCCTCCTGACAAACGGCAAAAAACAGCAGTGACAGAACTAACATTGTCAAAACTCTGGAAACAAGTTGCAAGATTACTGCAAATAAGTGAACACTCAATCAAAAAGGCAGCAATTTCAAAATGGCAGGAAAGCTTTGTGGTATTTTTACTTGTTCTTGTCCTACTCTCTCTCCCTGGTCCGGCAGCCTGCATTCCCAGTGGGAGTCCTTGCTTCCTGCTTCTGAAGGGAGCAAAGCACTCCTGATTCACAAATTACTGTGTGTGTCCTAACCTAACTGGGGGCTACCATGCTACAGTACAGTGGTATGACACCTGAACTTGGGCCCTCAGTCTAAGAGTGGAAATAGTGTTCAAAAACACTACAAGTTAAACCAACACAGACACGCCTGAGGTAAAAGATCAAGGTTAAGAGATAACAAAGGCAGAAAGGAAAAGCTGGGGGAGAGTTTCACTGGACAATCATGACATTAAATATCATACAGATATAAGTAAGACTAAAAGCCATGCACACGCCAGGGCAAGACACATGCTCAGAAAAATACCTGAGAAGACCCTCAGCTTTCATCTCAGGCTGATCCCCAGGGCAGTACCAACCTGGCAAAGAGTGAAAGGACAGCCCTGTCACACAGTCAATATGTAGAAACTAGGAGAGGTTTTTTTATTTTTTTTCTGCTTAGCTCCAGGCATTGAAGAAAATCTCTGTCAAAACTCTTGTATAAAAATAATACAGAAGAGACTCAGTGACCAACACAACAAGGAATATAGTCTTTAAAAAATAGTGTGGAAATGTCACTAAACAGACTACTATAGCCGTCAACAATCAAAATACCCTAGCAAAACAAAAGGAAGGGATGATATCTGATTTCCAGGATTACCATATTGTAATATTCAAATGCCCAGTTTTCAACAATAGCAGAAAAGGCTACAATTATTTATATATATATAAATATATATAAATACATATATATAGATATATATATGTATCTACAGGGTAGACATAAAGTTCACGTGCAATTAATAAATTTAAAACTGCACATGAACTTTATGTCCACCGTGTGTGTGTGTGTGTGTGTGTGTGTGTGTGTGTGTAATTAGAAATCCTGATTATTACATGTTACTAATCAGGATTCCTGATTTTTTTTTCCCCCCCTTTTTTTCTTTGCAGTTTTTGGCCAGGGCCGGGTTTGAATCTGCCACCTCCAATATGTGGGACTGGCACCCTACTCTTTTGAGCCACAGGTGCGGCCCCTGATTTTTTTATATATATCAGGAAAAGTACAGTCCATTTAAAGGAACAACTTAATAGAAACAAGCCATGAGGAAGTCCAGACATTAGACTTACTAGACGAAAGATTTTAAGACATACATCTTAAATATACTCCATAAGCTAAAGGAAAACATACACAAAAGACTATAGGAAAACAGGAGAATTATCCATAAACAAAAAAAAGAAATAGAAATTTTTATAAAGGAACCAACCAAACATTCTAGAGCAGAAAAGCAGAATAAGTAAAATGAAAAATCCACTAGAGGGGCTCAACAGATTTGAAAATGCAGAAAAATAAATCAACAAACTTAATAGGACAATTAGAATTATTCAGTCTGAAGAACAGAAAGTTAAAAAAATAAAAAGTGAACAGAGACTAAGGGACTATTTGGACATCATCAAGCTTACTAACAAATTATGGGATACCCAGAAGGAGAAGAAAAAGAAAGACAAAAATAACTATCTAAAGAAATAATAGCCAACTTCCTAAAGTTAGGACTCCAAACAGAATAAACTTAAAAAGATCCACACTGAAGACATACCATAAACAAACTACTAGATGCAAAAAATAAAAGAGAATCCTGAAAGTAAGAGAGGTGGCTCAACACATACAAGGTATCCTTAATAAGACTAACAACTGATTTCTCATCAGAAATTATGGAGTCTAGAAAGCAACAGAATGACATTTAATGTGCTGAAAGAAAACAAAACCTGTCAACCAAAAGTTCTATACCCAGCAAACTAATTTTCAAAATACAGGGAGAAAGTTAGGACATTCACAGTTAAAGTTGAGTGAGCTCATTACCACTAGATCTGCCCTCCAAGAAATGCTAAGGGCTTCCTTCAAGTGAAAACATGAAAGATAGTAACTTAGAGATGAAGAAAAACAAAACTCTCTGGTAATGGTAATATATAAGTAAACATAAAAGCCAGTATTATTTTATTTGGGGGTTATAAATCCACTTCCTACTTCATACACAACTTAAAAGACAAATGTATAAGGAATAATAAATCTATATTACAATGTGTAAAGATGTAATTTCTGACATTAAGGGAACAGATGAAACTGTATATAGATGGCCATTAGTAAGCTATTGAAGTTAATGTCAATTCAAACTACACTGTTATAAATTAACAATGTTAAATATAATGCTAATGATAACCATAAATATCTAAAAACTATATACACAAAAGAAAATTAGAAGAAAATCAAAACAATCTACCACAAAAGAAAAAATATTAGTTACATAAGGTAGTAAATAAAGAAATAAAGGACAAAAGAACCATGAAGTAGAAAACAACACAATGGAAGAAGTGTTTCCTTAACAATAATTCCTTTAAATGTAAATGAAACTTTTTCAACAAAGCAGAGGATGGTGGGACATGATTCAACTATATGTTACCCATAAAAAACTCGCTTTGGAAAGTGAAAGTCTCAAAAAAGATACTACATGTAAATAGTGATCAAGATATCAGATAAAATAGACTAAGTTAAAAACTGTTACAAGAGACAAAGGATATTAATACAAATCTAATTCATTAAGAAGATAGAACAGTGATAAACATGCACCAAACAACCACGCTCCAAAATACATGAAACAAACACTGACAAAACTCAAGAGAAATGGACAGTTTTACAATCTTCACTGGAGACTACAACATACCACTTTCAATGAAGGGTAGAACTCTTAGAAAGAAGATCAATAAGGAAACATAGAACTTGAACAACACTATAAACCAACTAGACATACAGAACTGACCTAACCACAGAATACACCTTCTTCTTAAATGTACAGGGGTCATCTTCCAGGACAAATTATATTAGATCCCAAAATAAATCCTGAATTTTAAAAGACTGAAATCATACAAAGTATCTTCTGGAATGAAGCTAGAAATCAGTAACAAAAGGAAAACTGGAAAATCCACAAAATGTGGAAATTAAAACACACTCTTCAACAACCAGTGGATCAAAAAAGATTTCACAAGACAAAGAAGAAGATAGTTAAGAAACAAATGAAAACAAAATCACAACATAAAGCATGAGATACAGTACAGGCAGTCCTCAGAGGGAGGTTTATATTTAAAAAGAAGAAAGATGTTGAATCAGTAGACTAACTTTATACCTTGAGGAACTAGAAAAAGTGCAAACTATATGCAAAGGCACTTGAGAAGAAAATAATAAAGATTGGAGTGGTAAAAAAGAAAATTGAGAATAAAGGGGGGGGAGGAATCAACAAAACCAAGAACTGATTCTTTTTTGAAAAGCTTGACAAAGCCTGACAAAGCATTAGCTGAACTGACAAAAAAAAAAAAAAGACACAAATAACTAAAAGAAGTGAAGGTGGAGACATTACTATCACATTACAGAAATGAAAATGATTTTAAAGGAATACTAGGAACAATTGTATGTGAACAAACTGGACAACTTATGAAGTGGACAAAGTCCTAGAAACACACAAATTACCCAAAATACTCAAGAAGAAATAGAAAAATCACAACAAACCTCTAACAAATAAAGAGATTGAATCAGTAATCAAAACCTTCCAGCAAACAAAAGTCAGGAAGCGATTGGTTTCACTGGTGAAATCTACCAAACATTTAAAGGAGAAGTAGAATGATATCCTTGCATGCTCTTTCAAAAAATAGAAGAGGGAACATTTCTTATTCTCCAAGGCTTACGTTATCCTGATGCCAAAGACAGATAAAGATGTCACAAGAAAAAAAAAGAAAAGTAGACAGCAATATCCCTTATGAATATGCATGAAAAAAATCCTCAACAACATAATCAATTTTCAATATTCACAGTAGTTATATTTTATAAATGTGACACAAACAGTGAATGAATACTAAATCATTGCTCATATAGTAAATACACACAGATTATAATCTAAAATCCAAGAAACAACCAATCCTGGTAGATGCTATTAATTTTACAAAAGAAAAACAAGTTAACTGGATCACATAAGGCTACCCCCATCAACAGGTGCCAGAGTTGGGCTTCAAACTCCATCAACTGGCTTCTAACCCACAGCCCCCTACCACTTCCAACCTCTGCTCTGCTGATCTTTATATGAGAACTAAAACAAAGGCGTGTGTTTCTCAGCGGGGAAGGAATGTGTTAGATGACTCAACATTTTCTGCCACTCTACATACGTGTGTATAAATGACCATAAATGTGCTGCAATATTCATCTTTGGGTTACAAATAAATGTTAGCAAGTAAGCAAAAACCACAAATATGGATTTGTGAATAAGGAATATTAGCAAAGCAAATCCAACAGGACATTAAAAGGAGTATACACTATGACCAAATGGGATTTATCCCAAGAACACAATGTAAGAATATCAACCAATGTAATTCACCATATTAACAGAATGAAAGAAATGCATAATGTCAGTGCAGAAAAGGCACTGAAAAAATCCAACACCCTCTTATTAAAAAAAAAAAAAGGGGGGGTGGTGGGTGGGAAAAAAACCCCTAGAAATAGAAGAAAACTTCTTCAATGTGATAAAGGGCCTTTATGAAAAATCCATAGCTAAAATACTCAATGGTGAAAGATTGAGGCTTCCAGGAACAAAGTAAGGATGATTGCTTTCACCACTACTGTTTAATATTGTAATGGAAATTATAGCCAGAGCAATTAAACAAGAAACAAAAGGCAAATAAAAATTGGCAAGGAAGAAGTAAAACTATCACTATTCATTCACTAATTACAGGACCCTACATAGAGAAAATACCAAAGAATCCACAGAAATGCTACTAGAGCTAATGAACAAATTCAGCAAAGTTGCAGGATAAAAGATCAACACACAAAAACCAATGTGTTTCTACTAGGTCATCAAATATGAAATATCCAATTTTGAATCAAAAGTTTAGTTTATGTATCTCAAACAAGAAGCAGTACAATTAAAGTGTACACCTAAACTATTAACACAGTTTTGTCTTTTTTTTTTTTTTTTTTTTAAGAGACAAAGTCTCACTCTGTCGTCCTCAGTAGAGTGCTGTAGCATCAAGGCTCACAGCAACCTCCAAATCCTGGGCTTAGGCGATTCTCTTGCCTCAGCCTCCCAAGTAGCTGGGATTATAGGCACCCACCACAATGCACAATGGCTGGCTTTTTTTTTTGTTGCAGTTTGGCCAGGGCCGGGTTCAAACCCCGCACCCTCAGTATAGGGGGCCTGCGCCCTACTCACTGAACCACAGGTGCTGCCCAGTTTTGTCATCTGAATGGTAGCTTGTTTATGCCAGCGGCAAAGAAGCCTGGAGAGCTAGGGCCATGAAATCACAAAAGGCATTTTCCACAGCTTGTTGAGAAGTGATTACTTTTCCTTGCAAAAAAAGTGGTCCAAAGCATGGAAGTGGTAGTTGATGCAAGGTCTGGTCTGGTGAAACTCTGTGACAACAGAGTTTCTAAGTCCAGCTTTTATAGTTTGAGCAGAGTTGTTTGTGTGACAAGTAATGGAGCGTTGTCTTGCAAGAGGATTTGCCTATCTCTACTAACCAGTCTTGGCTTAATCATAAGCACCCTCATAATCCCATCTAATTATTAGATGCAGTAGACATCACTGTAATTGGCTGATCAGGTTTCATGAAACCATAGTGGATAAGACTAATGCTGGACCACCAGACAGACACCATTAGCTTTTATAGATGAATATTCAGTTTTGGACTATGTTGTGGCACTTCATTTTTATCCAGCTATTGTGCCAAGCACTTGGGATTGTCAAAAGAATCCATTTTTCATCACACATAACAATATGGCATAGAAATATTTGCCTCCATGTCATGACAGTGAAGAGAGGCAAACTTCAAGACAATTTCTCCTGACGCTTATTTAATTCATATAGAACCTACCTATCTAAGCTTCTTTACCTTGCCAGTATGTTTCAAATGGCCCAATATTGTTAGACTGGTAACAGCAAACCTTACTTAATTCAGGCATTAAGTTGAGATGGATTCACTTCCACTACAGCTTTCAGCTCATCATCATTGACCTTGGTCTTAGGCCCTCCTGGCTCATTTTCTTGGATGTACTGTGCAGCCATCAGGTATACCCTTCCCAAACACTTTGTTGATATTTCAAGCTGTCTGTGCTGCACTGGTTCCATGACAGAACTCTTATTTGAAAATAACAAAAATGTTTAACTTATCCATGGATTCGTAAAAATTGCCCTAAAAGTAAAAGCAATGAAAGATCATCACAAGCCAAAACACATGTTTGAAAGACTAAGGATGTACCTTCATAATAAAAATAAAACAAGAAGTGTCAAAGTGAAACGTCAGAGATATCAACCATCAAACTCACCATTTAAGGCAATTGGACATTTCATACTTAACCTAATATCTACTGCCAATGAATACTAACCAAAGTGATCTACAGATTCAATGCAATTCCCTATCAAAATTCCAACAGCTTTTTTTTTTTTTTTGCAGAAATAGAAATGCCTGTCCTCAAATTCACAACAAAAGGTCTGAGAGTCAAAAACTTAAAAAAGAACAAAATGAGAAGACTCATCCTTCCTAACTTCAAAACTGACTACAAAACAAGTTATCAAAAGACTGTGGTATTGGCATAAAAGCAGACACATGTATCAACAGAACAGAATTGAGACTCCAGATACAAACCTATATCCAATAGATACTTGACAAAGAGTGCCGAAGAACCATCTCTTCAACAAATGGTGCTGGGACAAATGGATCTCCACAAGTAAAACAATGAAATTGGAGCCCTACTTCATACCATATATAAAATTCAACTCAAAATGGTTCAATCTTCATAAAAGAGTTAAAAATCATATAACCAAGAAGAAAACATAGGAGTAAATCTTCATGACGTTGGAATTCACAATAGGTTCTTAAATGGCACCAGAAGCACAGACAAAACAACAAAAAAAGGTAAAGTGGGGAAAAAAAAAAAAACCCTGTTGTGAAGCAAAGGACACTCACTATCAAAGAAGTGAAAAGACAACATACAGAATAGAAAATACTTGCAAATCATACATCTGGTAAGCGTTTAATAACCAGAATAGGCAAAGAACTCAACAACAAATAGCCCAATGGAAAGGGATAAAGAACTAGACATTTCCCCAAAGAATAATAGAGAATAAGCATATCAGAAGATACTCAAAATCATCACTCATGAAAATGACAACAAAACCACAATGGAATGCCACTTTAAAGTTATTAGGATGACTGTAATTCAAAAACAGAAAATAAGTACTGACTGATGAGTCATACTGGTGGAAATACGTGCAAACATGTATAAAATGGTGAACTGTGTAAAATAGTTTGGCAGTTCCTCAAAAAATTACATAGAGAATTACGGTAACATGATCCAACAATGACCCATACGATCCACTTCTAGACATATGTCCAAAATAACTGAAAACAGGAACTCAAACATATACTTGTACATCAACATTCACTGCAACATTATCCACAACAGCCAAAATATGGAAACAGCCCATGTCCACTAAGATGACTAGATAAATAAAATGTGGTATATCCCAATGACAGAATATTACTCAGTCATAAGAAGAAATAAGGTTCTGATACATGCTATATGTATGATCCTTGAAAACATGCTAAATAAAAGAAACTAGACACAAAAGGACAAATATTACATGACTACACTTACATCAAATATCTAGAATAGGCAAATTCATTGAGACAAAAAGTAGAACACCAAGTTTCTAGGCACTTGGTGCCTAGAATGAGGAGTTATCATATAATGGTTGCAAAGTTTCTATCTGGGGTGACTACAAAGTTCTGAAGATAAAGTGGTAAAACATTATAATTAATGTCACTGATCTGAACACTTAAAATAGTTGTAAAGCAAATTTTACATTACATATATTTAGCCACAAGAAAAAAGAACTGTAGATAACATGAACAGTACCCCTGAATAACAACCAAGATTCCTGAACAAGGAATTTCCATGTGTATCAATGCTCTCTTACCAGTGGCAGACCAAAATTCATTCCTAAAATTTGGTGGTATTTCACTACATATATTATATACGGGTATACAAAATTGGGAAATGGAATTGGGACTGTTCTCTGAATATCTGTCCTTTCTGTTGAGACCGTCAATGGTTAAGATTAAGTGATTAAAAGGAGTCTTAGAGATAAAAGTCATGAATGCTACTGTTAACAAATGAAATCTACTCCCTGCTTACATACAGAAGAAAACTCAAAATGTTAAAATGTATTAAGAAAAGCTGCTGAATCAATCCTGCATTTCTCCCCTCTGCCTTCTAAAGTATTATCAACATATCACGACAGGCAGAAACGTCTGTATCAGGGAACATGACTGGGCAGGCCTCAAGAATCAGCATATTCTGCGAAAGTATTTGCCCATTTAATGCATCTATCTGACTTTATCCGTACAAGGCGGTATTCCACATGCTAAAGGAGAATTCCTTTGTGAGCACAAAAGTGGACTTTGGGGGTTAATATTTGGATAACAGTATGTAAAGCTCTTTTTGTTGCCTACATAACAAGACAAAATTAATCTGAAAGACAAACCAAAAACATTTTGCACATTATGAAGAGAACTTGAAAGATATGAAATAAGGGTTTCATTTTCCATACCAGATGGCAGCAATGAGTGGCTAAGGGACTGCCTATCCCACTGTCTGAATACTACCCGCGTAATTTGACACAGTCAGATACATTCTAGAAGAAAGTCTTCTGGGTGCTTCCTCCAAACCAGAGTCACTCTCACTGCCTGCATTAGAACTTCTTAGTATTCAACCAAAATAAAGAAAATTATTAAATATCTTTTGTACTTTCCAGTGGTACACATGTGAATTGACTTTCAGGCTGGTTAACACAAACTATTAAGTAGTCGATAAATAATATTATTGACATTGTTTCCAAAATTAACATTGTAGCTTTGTATATGCTTTTTATATTTCTATTTCAGCTGAATGATATTCCATTTTTGGTAGTGATAAAGTTATTTTTAAAACAAAAATTAAAAAGTTGACTTATGGAAAGAAAAAAGTAGTGCATTGTATAGGTAGTACACATGTTACTGTGACAACAACCAAGAATAAAATTTGGGGAATTATGATATGATTGTGATTACTTCAAATGGACAAAATGGATGCATATTCTAACCTGTCTACAATCCCATAGGAGTAGGCTTTAAATTCTGTAAACCGTAAATACTAAGAACACATGGAAACCCAAAGAGACTTGGATATTCCTCCTTGAATTCCCACATGATGATAATTGCCTCCCCTCTCATTTACAATTTGTACACCTTAACTTTCACGTGGACCACAAAGGTAGTAGACACACTAAGACTAAAAGGCAAGAAAGAGTATAAAAGTGATACAGTGAGATTCTACATTACATTATTAGCAAAATGAATACAATCAAAGGCCATGTTGGGCAAGAAGCTGCTCTCAACACTATTAATACCAAACACCTATTCTGTGGAAAGAATCAAGGCAGTTCTGATTGTGAGTGTCACATTCTGGATGTCAGGCAAGGCCTTTTGAATTTTTTTTTTTTTTTAACAGATTTGAAGAAGTGTCATTATTCCAGTGTTTCAGCATATTTGAGGCCTGTCACTGTATCTTAACTACCTGTTCTATTACTTTCACAGGTGTTTCCAGGAATTGTTTCCATTCCTACAATAAAGTATCTCAGTCATCTTATGGACATGATTTCCTATCACTTCCCAGTGTACTCACCAGGGAGTTAATTTAATTTGATCTTGTTTCCCTTTATAAAGCTCCTGAAAGTTTCTATCTACACAGCCTTTTCTTAAATAAAATCTGATGAGGGAGTGCGCACGACTTAAGAGAGGACTCTGGTGAGTGTCCAATTCCCTCGACTCCCTCAATAGGACACCTCCTGAAGGTGTCAAAACTCAAGACCCAGAAAAGCATAACAAGCCACAAAGAGATAGGAGAAAAGCAGAATACAACCACCAGAGGAGGCTATCCTCCTTTCCCATGGTACAGACTGAGTTCAGAATATTGAGTTGCTAACTAAATGCCCAGTGGGCCTAACCTGTAGTAGAGGTACTGTAAGGAGGGAAAAAAGCCCAGCTATACAGCTAACATTGGGGAAACATTGTCTTTAACATCTTTTGTTTGATCCTACAAAGAGTAAATTGGGTATTTTTCAAATAATCAAGGTATATTTAGGACTGCAAAACAAAAGAGAAATGCTACAATTGCTGAAAGTAAAACTTGTTACATACTTGTCCAAAGCGTTTTATGCACTTAGGGAAAATCTAGCTCTCTATACAGGTATCTCTGGTTCTAATAGCTCTCTGTGTCTGCATGGCCACAGGACCAAATCACCACAGAGAATGTAAGAGGGAAATGGATCAGGGATCAGTCTCCAATCCCTACTACTCCTCTGGCTCCCTGCCTACTCAGCCTTCCTTAATGCCTCCTGTTCTGCTGAATGAAGTCACCACCAGATCCTCTCCACTCTATCACTAATACCTGGTACATTTCTCAACTTCAGCACCACTAGCATTTGGGGTAGACAGTTCTTTGCTGCGGCTCCATCCTGTGCACTGTAGGACATTTAGAAGAGTCTCTGACCTCTACACCCGCGAGAGGCTAGGAGCACATCTGTCACCCAAACTGGTTCTAACAATCAAAAAAAGGTCTCCAGATGTTGCCAAATGTCCCCTGGGGGCAATCTGATCTACTTCCCCTCTTGAAAAACCACTGCTATAAACACCTGATACCCAACTATGAGCAGGAGGAGGAATAAGCAAAGATCAAGGAAGAAAAGGACATCACTAGCAACCTCTCTGACCCTGGAGTTCTTGAACAGAACCTTCAGATACCTTCAACCTCAACATGTTGTCAAGATACCTGTAAAGTGATGAGCTGGGCCCCCCAAATAACAAGTTCTCAATACATGAAAGCTGTCAAAAGACTAGGAAAAAGAAAGGGCAAGAAGCCACCACTACCCAGTAAACATGTCAAATTTATGAGTCTGGGAAACTCCTTCACCCACCTGTTGTCTTTCAGCTTAACCACTGACACTGTCTAAGCTGGGCAGCATTTTAGCAAAGGAAGCTCAAGACCCACTGATGAACACACACAGGAAATAATCCTTCTATTAACTGACTATTAACAAAACATCACTATCTCAAAAGACAAGTGAGATTTACTATAAAACATTAAATCAAATGCACACAATAACATCCCTATTCAAAAGAAAATCCTGAAGAGCTTCTCACGTACACAAAACAGAAAACCTAAAAAGAAAACAAACAAAAAAAAGAAAGCCAGGTAGCACTTTCATTACCAAGGTATAAAGAGATTTGGATTTATAGACAATACACAAATACCCAACATTCATGGCGGTAGGGGGTGTTGGGAAAGCACTCCCACTTTATAAGGACCTACAGAGAGAGTGACAGTTACACAGCACCTCTGTTAACGTTTGCAACAGACCTGTGGTCTTAAAGAGGATCCGTTCCTAGAAAAAGAAAAAACAACTTAAAAAAAAAAAGCCCTCAGGGGCTGTCTCCAGTGGCCTGGTAATTACACTCAATTTAACATAATTTTTAAACCCACGATTTCAATGGTAAGCAATGATGGTAACAGTTGGCTCAACACCTTCTTCATTTACATTTTTACTACAAAATATAACTGCCTCCCTCTTGAAGAAGGAAAATTAAATTGGCAGTAAAGCCCCCAGACAAAGCAAAGTTTGAGCAGAAAAACAGCCCCCCCACCCCGAAGAGACAAGTCCACTGCACATGGAAGACAAATGATGGCCCAAGGTCAATAAATTCTATACATCTAATGAACACATCTCTAACCTTAGACTTCCATTGGAGAAAGAAATTGGAATACCCCCACAGCCACACAATCGACTAAGGGCAAAGAATGCATACTAGTTCATCTGTCTACCATACACAAATCAGACAGCATAACAATGAGGACAGTATCAAACGTGCCTTAGAAAGGCTTCAGAAACCTTTTCCTTCCCTAGAAACAAATAATATGTCTCGGAAATGTTTATCAATATCATTTATACTATTCACTCTCTTTCTTTAATTTTCTATTCTAAATTTTAATAGTTAGCTACTATCTTCCTTAAGGATGTAAAGGCTGAGAAAATATAACTTTAGCAGCAGCCATAAAACAAGAATTATCTGTATTTAAATAAACATTTCTAATATGAAAAAGATGTTCTTTCAAAGTTCCTTTGGAGAAATGTTTTGTTCCAAGAAATGGAACTGTGGAGATAAATTCATCTAATTCTGACTCAGCAAATCAGCCCAAAACAGATCCTAGTATACAAAGAAGTTTAAACTTTTGATAACAGGCATGGGAAGTCATATTTAATACTGGAATTATTGACTATGAGATTTAGACCCTGAAGATGCAATACCAGACAAAATTAATATCAAGTAGGTAAATTATAAATTCCAAGATTTAAAATGATAAAAACACTTAACTTTATACTTGGGGATGAACTGTTTCAGTTCAAATTATAAACATAAAGATAAAACACAGATATTAGGGTTAAGGTAAAGAAAACACAAAGAAATAAAACAGATAAATAAAAAGCACAGAAGTAATAAGAAAATAAATTGAGAAATACATCTGCCATACAGAGTTCTTTAATATAAAGAGTTAATACAGTCTGGGCATGGTGGCTCATACCTATAACCCCTAGCACTTTGGGAGGCTGAGGTAGGTGAATTGCTTGAGCTCAAGAGTTCTAGACCAGCCTGAGCAAGAGTGAGACTCTGTCTCTACTAAAAATAGAAAAATTAGCTGGGCATGGTGACTTGGGAAGCTGAGGCAAGAGGACACTTGATCCCAGGAGTTTGAGATGGTTGTGAGCTATGATGCCACAGCACTCTACCCAGTGCGACAACGTGAAACTGACTCAAAAAAAAAAAAAAAAAGGAAGTTAATACAAGTGATTTTCAGAACTCTAACTATTGAGGGGCCAACAAAAATTTCAAAACCATATAGCTTGGGCATGGCATGGTGGCTCATGCATGCCTGTAATCCTAGCACTATGGGAGGCCAAGGTGGACGGATCGCCTGAACCCAGGAGTTCAAGACCAGCCTGAGCACGACTGAGATCCCATCTCTAAAAAACAGCCAGGTGGGGCGGCACCTGTGGCTCAAAGGAGTAGGGCACCAGCCCCATATACCGTAGGTGGCGGGCTCAAACCCAGTCCCAGCCAAAACTTGCAAAAAAAAAAAAAAGAAAGAAAAGAAAAAAACAAAACACCCAGGTGTTGTGGCAGGCATTTGTAGTCCTAGCTACATGGGAGGCTGGTACAAGAGGATCTCTTGAGCCCAAGAGTTTGAGGTTGCTGTGAGTTTTAAGGCCATGGCACTCTACCAACAGTGAAAAAAGTGAGACTCTTGTCTCAAAAAAGAAACAAACAAACAAACAACAACAACAACAAAAAAAACCCAGCTTCTAGTGATCTAAGAAATGCAAATTAAAAGATAGCACATTTCTATCAAATGAGTTAAGTATTTTATTCCATTTGCTGTATAGTACCCAGTGTTGGTTAGGGAGTGCTCATGGCCTGCTGAGGTACTGCTGGGGTGAGTGAACAGGTGGCGCTCACAAAAGCCTCAAATGTTCACGGCTTCTGATCTAGTAATTTCACTGTATTTTTAAAAATTCTCTCCTAAAAGGAAAAGAGCAATCAGATGGTAGGTCACAGTATTACTGGGAAGTGTGTAGCTATATAATTGGAGACCTATAAAGAAAGAGCATACGGTTCGACACACTGAGTACTAGAAAGGCACTAGCTGAAGCTGACTGGTTATCATGATGCTCCATAACTCATAGGTGACATACTTTTTCCTGTATGTCACAAGTGAAAAACAAAATTAAAAAAAAAAAAAAAAAAAAAAGCCGGTAGAATCAGGTAGATTTTGAAAGAATATGACAGGCAGAATGTAAGTTACATTTATAAAAGGATTTTAATGATATGGGGAAATGCTCATGATTTGTAAAAAGTAAGACACAAATCCATACTGTCAACCTTGTTCAATACGGGTATATGACAGCCAGGATGTGCATGAAGCGGGGTGAGGCAGGGACCCGGGTCTAACTCAAATCTACGCTAACACAATCTATACCATCTCAACTACTGTTCCCCCATTACAGTCATGCAATCAGACTAATTTTTTGTTCTAAGAAAAGAATGATTGCTTCTTCTGTAACAATATTTGCAAAGTGCTTAAAATAATACCCAACCTATGGAAAATAAATCTTGGTAGCATTTATTTCTGTAGGAATGTGTTTTTATCTTTGTAGAATATAAAACACAACCCTTTTACTACATACAAAATCCATAATAAAACTCTTAAAATCAACCTACATACACAAAAATAGCTAAGAGAATTTTGACCAAAAATAAAATGGGTGAGAGAGACTTTGCTAGATTATCAAAACTATAGTGAGAGTAAATAAAACTCTGCAGAACAGCTCAATTGTTGAATGAAGCTGAGTAGAAACTTCAGAAATATATAGAAATGTAATATATGCTAATTAGTAGTATTTTTAAACCATAAATTTAATAAAGTATTCAGATAACTGACTATTTCATATGGAAAAAGCTTAAAGCTCAATTTCTATGTACCCAAAAGCAAAGAATACTATATAACATTCTCTAATAGGAGAATCTAAAAGAAAATCTACAAAAATATCAATCAAAACACAGAAAGATGTTTATAATGTTGATATAGAAAAGGACTTTTAAACTAAGACACACAAACCAGGTATCATGAAGAGTTGTTTTATCAAAAGAAAAGCATTCTAGAATGCAACAGATATGCACCTAAACATTTTCTGAAGTTAAGTCAGGCAGTAAGTAAGGAGAAAACACTGTGACAAAGGACTTTTTTTTTTTTCTTTTTTGAGACAGACTTTCACTTTGACACCCTGGGTTGAGTGCTATGACGTCACAGCTCACAGCAACCTCCAACTCTGGGGCTTAAGTGTTTCTCTTGCCTCAGCCTCCCAAGTAGCTGGGACTGCAGGCGCCCGCCACAACGCCTGGCTATCTTTTGGTTATAGCTGTCCTTGTTTGGCAGACCCAGGCTGGGTTCGAACCTGCCAGCTCCGGTGTATGGGGCTGGCATCCTAGCCGCTGAGCTACAGGCGCCAAGCCACAGGCACCAAGTCAGGACTTTTTTATATGTAATGTGAAGAGTAGCAACTAATGGAGAAGAACATCAACACAAGCATTCTTTGGAAGAGGGGAAAAATTAAATGACAAAAGTGGGAAAATGTTAAAGCTCACTATTAAACTAATCACCAATGTCTGTCCAGGGAAGAAAAAGGGCAAGAAGCCATCATTACCCAGTAAACGTGAAATGAGTTTAAGCAAACTCCTCATTTACTTGTCGGGGGACTAGGAGAAGATCACAGCGTCTTCCAACTTGAGCACTGACACTGATCGGTCCATCAGGTAGCAAAAATTAAAGACTGATGATAATTAGTATTGATAACACATACAGGAAGACAATTGTGAGTGTGAACCAACAGGACTATTTGGAAGGCAATCTGATGAAACAGACAATTTTTAAATGTATTTTTTTAGCCAGTAAATAATCTAAAAAGCCAACAAAGAAATGGCTAAAATACAGTATAAACATAGTAAGGAATAAAAACCATGAGGCTCTTAAGTAGAGTCAGTTGATACGTGCTAGGTGACTATGTAACAACACACAAGATATTCCTAAATTCTAAAGAAAAGGACATACAGTTATATTTATATGAACTTCTAGTGTACATTTTACAATCTATGTGATACATACTGTATACATACACAAACACATATACATGCTCTGGAAGTTAGGATGGAGGAAGCCTGAAAAAACAGACCTCCTTTTCCATCTGTAATTATTTGTCATTACTAGCATGTAGGAATGTACAGTCAAAACTTAAGTTCCTACTGACAAGCTTAAAAATCTGACTGTGGAATTGAAAAGGAGAAAATCTCGAAATCACAAAAAAGGAAAAATGAGAATGCCTATGAAACCTGGGGCTGAGAGATATGTTACCACTTCACCATAATTCTGACTGGTTCTATTCATCCTCTCTCACTTCTCTGAATGAATTCCACCTTAACTCCACAATAAACTGCCATGAATCCTACATAACACATCTAATCTCTTTCCTAAATTTGCCTGTCAACTCTGCTTTTATAATATTAAATCCTCACAGTGAAATGAAGTAGAACTTCTTCCATTCTAAGTTATGTTCCTTTGATCGCTTAGTGCTCCATGGGACAGTAAATCTCTGTTTAGTTTCACTTTTAATGTCAAGTCAATTACTTAAAGGTCCTTCTCTCCCCCCCTTCATGTATTCAATTCTAAAGTAGTTTTACTAAATATAAAAATAGCTGTTTATACAAAGTTTAAGAAAACTTACTCCAACGTTTTTAAAAAAGTTTTGTTCCCGAAAGTTTGCTAAAAATAATTTTAACTAAATGTGGAAATGAAAATAATTGGAATGCTACCTACCCAGAAGCACCAACAGTTCACTGTTACTAGAAATAAAAAATACTTAACAAATGGCACCAACAATTCTACTTACAAGGATGAGGCAGAAACTCCAGGCAAATGCTTTGAAAACATGAAGAAATGAATAAACAAATTCTAATCACAACTAGATAAAACAAAACCAGAACAGCACGCGCACACACACATAAATGTATGGGTCAATCTCACCTACAGCAGAGATTTTAAAGTTCCTAAATAAATCATTTAGCAAAATGAATCATTAGCAGCAAAAGGATAAATGGTGACCAAGTAGATTATGCCCTGGAATAACAAGATAATTCAGTCCTAGAAAATCTATCACTACTATCATGAGGTATAGGAGAAACACCAAGAGTATTAATGGATACTGCAAAAGCACACCATCAAATTAAAACCCACTCATGATTTTAAAAACTGGACAAAGACCTCTTCACCAGAAAATGTGGACAGATATAAAGACATTTTTGGGAACACTCACGCTTTAATGGTGAAACATCAGAAGCACTCCCTGTAAGTACAGATGACAACAGCAATGTTATTATCTACCACGAGGTCCCAGCCTATACTAGATGAAAAACTGAAATGGATGTATAGTGCCAAGGAAAAAAGAAGTGCTAAACTATAATTAATTAAAAGGTATACAGTGGCCTGCTCAAAAATCCTACACATTTAATAGATAACTAAAACTACTAGTGTTCAGCAAAGGAATCAGGTATAAGATAAACATATGAAAACTGAGTAATTTTCCTATACACTGCAATCAATTAGCTAGATAAATGATCTAAGAATAAATCTAACAGGAAAACAGACAAAGGTACAATACACAACACACATAAATACACATATCCATACCATACATCCAACTAAAGCTTTACTCAAAGGCTCAAGACTAAAATAAAGTGAGAGGAATACCATGTTCAGGAACAGATATGAGAAGGTTCAACACTCAGGAATGCCTATTCTCTGCCCAAATCACTGTATATACTCGAGTATAAGCCAAGTTTTTCCGGCACAAAATTTGTGCCAAAAAACCCGAACTCGGCATAAATTTTGTGCCGAAAAATCCCGGCTTATACTCGAGTATATAGGTAATCTAGAAATCCAATACAATCTCCTGCCATGAAAACCCCACTAGAATTTTTCATAGAATTTGACAGGCTGATTTTAAATTTCCTATAGAGGAATGTGAAATTTCTTTAAAAGCCAATATAATTTTGAAGAATTACAGCAAAGGAAACAACTGAGCAACTTGATACGAAAACATGAAACTACAGTAATTACAATAATGTTATAAAGAATAAGGACTGCAAACTGACCACTGAAAGACACTTCCTGGGTGAAAAAAAGAACTGCAACTTGGTCTTCACCTTGCAAATGCAAGATCAGTAATCTAGTCATATGCACCCTCATATTAATATGAAGTTTTTAAAAAATATAATCCACTGGCTGATAGAGTCTAAAAAAGGAGAATAAAATGATAGCTATATAATTTTTATAAAGAAAGAATTAAAACAAAACAAAAAATAAAAGGTCATAATTTTCCTGGGGGGAGGGAGGCTGTAAGTCACCTACGCAGTTACCAGTATATTGTTCCAGCATCCTGAACAGACTAAGCTGCCACTCAAGACAACACTGGGACAAAGAGTATTTTGGTAGAAATGGAATCACAGATTCGTAATATAGCAGTTGGGAAAAAAGCCTCAAACAACAGTCCAATGGTGAATCCATACAGACGTGGTAACTGATGAAATCTGAGACTCTTAGTTAACTGGTACCAGTCACATAATCAGAGGGTACCATAAGGGTCAACCAACTTTTAAAAGCAGCACCCTCTGAGAAGGCAGAATATAATTTCTTTCTTTAAGCTCATTCTAGTTGAGAAATCATTTGGGAACCGACTCCTGAACTGAATCTTGCTGAGCAGGAGTTAGGATGTACACTGCAAACAAGGAACAGCAAAAAGCAGGCAATTGCACATTTGGAGAACTATGTATTAGGCATCACCCTGCAGACGAGAGGGAGTCCTTAAGGCAAAAATAAACCCACCATTATCAAAGGCAAAAGTCAACAGAGAAAAAAATGCACAATAAATATCACCTAGGGCTAACAACTTTATCATATAAGCACTCTGAAAAATCAAGGATATGGAACCAAAATCCAGTAGAAAACAAGAAAATGGATGTTAGGTGTGCTGTGAAAATTTTTAAAGATCATTAATTAAATTATTTTTGAAAAATAAAAAAAAACAAGAAAATTACAGACACAGGCAATTCATACTCAAAAAATATTTCAAAAAATACGTATCAAACATAGGAAAAAAATTTTGTAACTATTAGAGAAATTCCAAGTTAAAAATACTGAGATAAAATGTCTTAACCATTAAATTAAGGAAAAGTGAAGAGAATCCATTCTGTAGGTGTCATTGGGCAAAAGGCACTCTCATGCTCTGATGAGAATGCAAACTGGGTCTACCCTTCTTCAGGAGAATTTGGTAACAACTAATAAAGTTACATACCCACTTACCTTTTGACTCAGCAATCCCACTCCTAGGAAATTATCCTGAAGACAGGCCCCCAAGGGTAAAAACTAAACGTAGATAAGGTTATGAACTAATGGAAACATTCTAAATGCCATACATAGGAGAGTAGTTGAATAAACTGTGGCACATCCACACAATGGAGCTGCTATTTTTAAAAACAAGGATGATTTCTAAGAGCTGATTTGGAGTTATTTCCAAGATATACTGCTAAGTGAAAAAAAGCAAAGTACAAAGAGTATCTTATGCCATGCTACTTAGTAATCTTGTAAGAAAAAAGATAAAATACACATATACCTACAGATTTGTATAAGATATATATGCAAGACAAACCAGAAACTAAAGACACTGGTCACTCACAGAGGGTGGGGGAAAAGAGGTGGCCAGCATGGCAGGATGTTAATGGGAGGCAAGGGAGAGAGAGGCTTTTCTGTGTACACCCTTGTGTATAGCTTCCACTCCTAGAGAGCTGCAGTATTGTTCCACATATCCAAAAATACACAATTACAATCAACCAGAATACGTGTGTGGGGGGGGGGGGATGAGGGGTGAGAGGAATAGAACATTAGCAATAACAAATGAACCTAACTGTATTACAAACAAAGTAACCACCCTAAAGGAGGTAGATGGAGAAAAGCAACTTTGGAAAACAATACTTTGACAAGGACAGCATTATGGTTAATGTCAACAATAAGAAGGTATCATATAGCCCTCCTCCCGACATGACACACCTAAATAGTGTCCTTACCACCAAATTCACATGTTGAACCCCTAACACTCATAACCTCAGAATATGACTGTATTTGGAGACAGGGTCTTTAAAGAGGTGATTACATTAACATGAGAATTTGTGGGTGAGCCCTAATCCGATGTGACTGGCGTCCACTTTAGAAGAAACTTTGGAGACGCAAAGACCCCAGGGGGCATGCATGGACCAAAGTCACATGAGGACAGAGCCATCTGCAAGCCCTCTGGGGGAAAGAAAGTTCTCAGAAGAAACCAACCCTGCCAACACCTTGATATGGGTTGAACTTGCAGCCTCCAGAACTGTAAGAAAATAAATTTCTGTCATTGAATCCACTCAGTCTGTATATTTTGTTTTGGCTGCCCAAGCAGACTAACACGGAAGATACAACATTGCTATGGAATTCTTGCCTGAAAGTACTAACCTAAAAACAAACAAACAAACAAACAAAAAAGCCTAGATTCAGGGACATTTTACAAAATAAATTCAAAAATTGTTAAGATCATCAAAGGAAAGATGAAGGAGGAACTGCCTGATAGAGGAGGGTAAAGAGTCAGGACAACTTAATGCAATGCTGGAGCCTGGAACAGAAAAAATGCTTTAATAGGAAAACTGGCGAAATCTGAATAAAGTCTGCAGGGCATGACCTGAAGAATTTCCTGGTTTTGAGAACTTCACTGCAGTTATAGAAGGTGTTAAAAATCGGGAAGTTGAGGGAGGGGCATTTAAGAACTCCATCACTTTTGCAACGCTTCTGTAAGTCTAAAATTACTCCAAAATAAAGTTGAAACACATTTTTTTTTTAAATGTGGAGAGCCATGAAGATACTTTGGTAGAGTAATTCCATGATCAGTTTAAGTCTGGGAGTAAAGGCTCTACAACGTCTCAGATCCCAACATCTCTCCTCATCTCTGTGATGATGGACACAGCAGGCATTCTCACTGGCCACTGAGTTCATGCCAGGCTTTGCCAACAGAGGGTGCTGAAGGGACACTGCAAAGAGGTGCCTCCTTTCTTCTCCAAAGTGCATGTGGTTTTCCATGTGGTACAGCCTGCAGGGTCAGCATGCACAGCCCCTACCTTTCATCTCAGCGGCTTTTCAGGACTCGCCACTTTGTCCAACACTGGCAGCACATACACCTGCTCCTCAGAGGCGAACCTCTGTGGGGGGCAGGCTGCCCTTCTCTTTTAAGTCCTAAGTGCGTAGGCCCTTTTCATCAGCTGCTTTCTGCATTCGCCACTCTGAATGCTTCGGTCTTCTTTTATCCCTTTGTGAGGGTTAATTTTAACATATCACCTTGACTAACCTAAGGGATGACCAAATGGCAAGCTGGTAAAACATACTTCTTCATGTGTCTGAGAGGATGTTTCTGGAAGAGACCAGCACTGGAACCAGTAGAGTAAGTAAAGATCACCCTCACCCATGTTTGTGGCTGTCACCTAATCTGCTGAGGGTCCCAATAAAACAGAAATGAAGAGGAAGAGTGAATTCCCTTTTCTCTTCTTCAGCTGGCACATCTCATCTCCTGCCCTCAGATATCAGCGCTCCTGATTCTCAGGTCTTTAGGCCCAGACTGAAACATCTCCACTTTCCTGGCTCTGCACAGACTGTGGATGGCCATCATGGGGTTTCTCAGCCTCCACAACCATGTGAACCAATAAAGCTTTCTATATTTATATTCGGTTCTAATTCTTGGGAGAACCTTGACTAATACACCCCTTTTAGCCACATTTCAATACTCAACAACTCTTTATATGAAATCTCCCCCCTCAAGTTACCAGAGTGGCTTCTGACTCCTGATTGTACCTTGCCTGATACAAACGCTAGTATTTCTTTCTCCTTTAACCAACCATATACCATACATACTCGAGTATAAGCTGACCCGAGTATAAGCCAACCCCCTTAATTTCACCCTAAAAACTGGGAAAACTTAGTGACTCGAGTATAAGCCGAGGTGGAAAATGCAGCAGCCACTGGTAAATTTCAAAAATAAAAATATATACCCAAAACAATTACAATA